>JBBPSJ010000113.1:0-97285 GCA_038093535.1 Boletus reticulatus
GACTGCCAAGCCGCAACCCTGATATCCCACGGGCCACGAGCGAGCCTCGTAACCGTTGGTGAGGCTCACTGACACAATAACTACAATTTCCCCCAGTCGGTCTACTATATGCGCACCCGAATGGAATATAGAAATAGATGAAAAGCTTTGTGGGTCCGCCCGTCGACGTCACATGCATACCAACCGGCCATGACGTGCACAGTTTGTGGCTGCACCTGCGCCGAGGCTAGTGGTGACTATCGTCGTCTTCTTGACGTTCTTGGAGCTCTATGGGGTGGTGAACGGTAGTCTCAGTGACACGAAAGAGGATGTAAGCAAAAGGAGGAAACATATGCGGTATGATCCTTGTGTGTCCGACCTGCATCTCAGTCAATTCCAGATATGGGGGAGAGTTATACCCAATTGTGATACTATCATGACGTTCCATGTTCAAACCCGCGAACTCTCACTGACGGCTGACAGTGCATAAATGATCACCAACCTATGTCCCCGAGGGTTCTCGGTAATGGTTCAACACCCAACTCCTCCCGAGACTCGCGTTGACATGTGGATTGAGATTGGGTGAACTCACACCTGCGTGCCGTCCTCCGCCTTCGCCCCTCGAGGCCCCGAACCAAGCAGCTCGTACGACGTGACGCGGCTGTGTCGCAGTCCAGGTAAGCAGGAAAGTAACACGTCGTAATGCCTGTTCCAATTTCAAAAACAAGTCACAAGTACCAAGTACGCATCCTTCTCCAACACCTAGCCAGCCCTCGGCTTTGTTTACCACACCCATCAGTCCGCTCGCACGACAACAAAGGTCATGCACGCACCTTGACTTCCTCCCCCGTCTTTCGAATCCAAATCGCAGGTCGCTCCGCCGTCTTGGCCCCTTCCTCGCCATCATCCCACGTATAACTCACCCCGACCGCTAACCGCGTCCCATCCGCGTTAAACGCGATCGACGGAATCGCCGTCGCGTATTTCGGATATTGCCTGAGCCGTTTCTTCACCTTGTGGTCCCAAATCGACACCGTTCCGTCCGACCCTGCAGACGCAAACGTATTATACCTGATCAAAACGGATCAACACACACGTCCTATCATACACGTCAGAAAAGCAGACACGCACACGGGGTGAAAAGCGAGTGCGTTGACAGGCCAGACATGATCGACATCGTCAATCGCCTGTCGGTGACACTTGAATGCATATTTCTTGTCCTGGGCTTCTTGACTCGGATCAAAGTACTCGACCCCAATCCGACCTTCGACCGAACCAATCGCATACCCTGTCGTTTTTTGAGCACGCGTCGAGCGAATGTACTTGGCGGAAAAAAACTCACCCTGCCCGTCTGCCATACACGCCAAACTGCGCGTCATAAACTTGAGGCTACTCTCCCGCGTTTGCGCAGGCTCGCTCATCTTGCGCACGTCGTATATGTGGAACAGCCGACTGGCCATGGCCACGACGAGCGTATGGTTGACCACGTCCATGTGGTACACGCGCTCGGGGAGTGTATGCGACGACACCCCGGCCGTGTCTGCGCGTGGATCCCAGAACCGGAGGGATTGGTCCCAAGAACCAGTAATGAGGACGTCTGCGCGTTACGTGTCAGCAGAAGAGAGAGAAAAAAAACACGACGGAAACTGACTCTGTTCGCGCACATAGTTGACGGCCGATACCGCATTCTCGTGTTGACCCAAATATGTGACTTTTTCGGCCGCCAAATCAAGTCTAATCGACATTGCTATAACCATGCGAAACGCAGAAAAGCAGAAAGATGACGCACTCGCGTACACCCATGTCCAACCCACCACTGTATGCATGTGTCGCATCCCCAAACGCACACGCAAGCACAGCTGCGCGATGATCGAACTTGGCTTTTTGTTCGTTGGCGGTGATGTCGTAGAACCGTACTGTCTGGGTGGGACCATTAGAAGACGAGGTCATCAATGAAAACGCACTTGGAGCATACCGTGTCCCAGGAAGAGACTAGCAGTTGATCCGGGTTCGTAGGCGAAAACCGTACTTGAGCAACGCTGTCAAAGGGAGGTGAGGACAGCTCGAAATGGTCTTTTGAATAGGGTTATTTAGACTTCGTTGTCGTCATGTTTAAGTTGACTTGCCTGCCATGATCAATGGTCACTATCAAGTGGATATGACGGTGGAGTAACAAGAAGCATTGCAGGTCGGTATGGCATTGGGAATGGATCACGTGACCAACACAACCCTTGTGGCGGCTCTCCTCAATCTTGCCGACATGCATGCATCTCGCTCAACGCCCCAATTTACCTGTCTCCAAAGATATGCATTCTGCTGCGCAGCCTCGATACGTACAGTGAGTACCGAAATAAGGCATAAAAAGTTACAACAACAGGGTATCTTCGTGACAATGCTCGAGGGAGTGGTGTGTATGCGAGGCGTACGTGAAATCGTCAACTCGGGGCATAATCAAAAATGATGGTGGGTGGGTGACGCACGACATAACAGAGAGGGAGGGAGAGACTGGGAGTCGAATGTGCACATAGCAGGTCATCGGGGAATGAGGGAATGCGTAAAGTGAGTATGGGGTTATGCACACTGAAAATATCACTACAACTAATCCAACAACGGGTTTATCCACAATTAAACCAAGAGGGCAAGCGCATCTTTAAAAAGAAGAGAGAGAGAGAGAGTAAAAGAAATGGGTGAGTGGCAGCAGCGCGTGGGTATTGTGGATGCAATGGTTAGTGAACTGAAAGATGTTATACAGATCAGATGGTGTCCATGATGTGCGCAAAAGTGTCCAGGAAGAAGCCAATGGACGCCCAGCATACATTGGTCGGAGGTCTAATATCCGTGGTGCGCCGCGAGCATGTTTTCGAAATTGAACAGCTGCTCAAATACGTCTTGGTTCTGTGAGTCGGACGAGTATTGACTCGCTTCTATCACCATAGGATCATAGGGGCCAGACGTGTATCCAATGTTGAAAGTTCCAGAGGGAGCCAGTGTCAGAATGTCGTCGCCACACCCGGGAAGACCAAGTTGGACAGGTGGAATGGCGCTCATGTCGAATTCATCGTCCGCAAGCATCTGGGTGTGGTCTCCCCATGATCCGACCGCTTCCCACGAACACGCCGGGAAGCCAAACTGAACGTCCAACGGCCCTCCGCAGAAGGATCCCGCTTCCGCCTGTGAACTGAGCGGGTCACATGGCGCAAGAGGGTATGCAAAGTCAGCTGGCACGCAGTTCACGGGAGAGAATGTCGACGACGCCGGTGACGATGGCCCGGATCCCGAACTGACCGAGGACGCGGGCGAGTCCATTTGGAGGACTTGGCCCATTGACATGTCGTTTGGTATCGACAGACGGTGCGGGTATTCGTGCATACCGTGATAAAGACCATTGACCTATCCAAGGTGATGAGGGGACCGCCCACTCAAAGCACTCAAACGACTTACTTCTGGGAACACTTCGGACGGAGAGTATTGCTGCTGGGGCATAGCAGTATTCGAAGCCACGAAATCGAACTGGGAAGACGAACTTGATCCGTGATCCGGATGCGATGCTCTCCGGTTGATCATCGGCATCATTGATGGTGACGTAGGGCAAGACGGCATGTAAACCGACGGAATCTGGATGGTCTGGCGAGGTGGTGGCGTAGGAGCCGAAGATGAACGACCGTGGTTCTTGCCGACCGCAGGTGCGCACAGGGGAAGGACGAACGAGATGCTGGTTTCCGAGTCACCTTCTTCGCCACGCTTCCCCTTCTTTCCCTTGCGATCCTTGCACCTCTGGGGTCGATAGACGTAATTGGGGTACATCTGCTCGTGCTCCTTCTTCTTTTCCTTTGCTAACTCCTCCCAATACAGACGCTCCTCGGGGGAGAGCGCCTTCCATTGTTGGCTGATCGTTTTGGACAGATCGGCCTGGCGCTGCTTCTTGGTTGGCCCATCTGCTGCTGCCGCTTCCTCGATGGTAGCTTGACGGTCTTCGCAGCACTTTCTGCGGAATAGGATGAAGGCATTCTCGGGACGCTTGATATAATCTTCGTCGCCCTTTTTAGGTCTGCGTTCGAGATCGCTGCATGTCGACGACTTGCGCCGTTTATGCGAGGATGATGGTGATGCGGGGAACGTGGAGAGTGAGGTCGTTGATGGCGTTGTCGAGAAGACAGATGTGCATGACGTATCCAAAGGTGAGATGGGAGTAACGAGCGTGGACTTTGAGGGGCTGAGCGTGAGCTTCCGGAGATCTGGCTCAAACGGAGAGGACGTTGGAGACGAGTAAGGACTGGTTTCGGTTTGGTTGAAAGGGAAAGAGATGGCGCGCGGCGTCGGGGAAAGGATTGCCAGGGATGGCGGTTGGATGGTGTCCGTAATCACCTCAAGTGCTGTGGACAGTGAGGAGCGGATCTTGGACGACGACGAGCGAGGGGACTTACATTGAGAAGGGGTATCGCGAGTGCGGAGAGCAGGCATGATTGTTCAGGGTCTCGAGGACGAGGAACAATATGGGCTGCTGCTAGGTGAGCAGACTCGTTTCGGGTAAGGGGGGAATAGTGGAGGGAGGGAAGGAGATAATGGCGGTGTGTTTGAGTAATATGAGGTTTCGCTGACGGGAACGAGGTTACTGACTGATGGCGTTGTCACACAGGCGCGATCGCGAAGAACAATAGGGTGAGTGGGGCACGAAAAAGCGCAAGACAATACGAACTACTCGTTATATACGTCCGACCAAAATGTTGCGATGAACTTAAACCTTGGGAGGATGGGGCCAGGGGCGAGATGCCTGATTGGTGTGAGAAGACCCGATTGGTGAGACAATGAAGGCGCACGGAAGATGACGCTTATCAAATCGACAGCCGTGCTTTGTCCATTCCGCGTACAAACACCGTACAAACAACTTTTCTTATTGTCTTTTTTCGCCATTTTCGCCACCTTCCTCGGCCGGCGAATTCTTTTCCCCCCCATTTCGCTAAAAATTCCGTATTTATATATTATTATTTTTTCCTTATCTGCAAACCCAGATCGTGACTCGTCAAGCTTTGAGACACGTAATATCCTTCCATTGCCCGCATCAACTTCCCGCGGCACGACACCTGGCTCAGCCCAGGCCAGTCTCCGCCGACGGCCCCGCTGACTTGGATCGCTCTCTCTGGTTCCTTCCGGAGTCATCCTGGGTGTTGGGATCATCCAAATACTGCGCAGTTCTTGCCAGACACAGCTCGTCATTCAACCTTCCGTTTATGGAAGCTTTGGCCCAACCGTCCGTCCACGCCACGCTATCTGATATCCCCCCCATCCTCTCTCTCCCCAGTGGCTGTGGAAACGCCAGTGTGATTTACCTTTGTGGTCATCACTTTATCGTAGTCGTACCGTGACTCTCCTACCTCCTAGATCTCAATGACATGTCTGATACCCACCCGGCTCTTCACGCGTCGTTACTCCCGACTCATCCCACAATCGTACGCTGCGCCCCATCGGTACGATCTTGTTTCCGTACACCCCCCAATTGGGGTATTGGGCATGGGGCATCGACGTCATCAAGGGGTTGCAAGTGTACAGCGCCTGGTATCCATCCGCCCCGGACTTTCCTCGTAGCGCTCCACTCGAGTTCATCTCGCTAAAGAAGTCCATAGCCATGCATGACGCCATCATACTGTGTAGCAGCATCCGTTTTTCCCGTTTTCGCTTGATCAGACCTACATCCGACATACCCGGTACACGGGTCTAAACGTCCATGCAATGCGCGTGATGAACCAACCGGGTGATGGGAAAAAACAAGAGTGAGTTCCGTGGATGCGCGAGGGAAGACGCGTCCGCCCTGCTCGTCCGCTCCCCGCGAAACACGTGCTGGGGGGGCGCTTACACCCGCGGACACGTTGCCTTTTTTTTTTGTCGCCCATCTTCAAGTTGGTCCATCACGCGCGCCCCAGAGAGAAAAAAAATCATGCACACACCATAGAGTGTGGGAGAAATAGACTACTTGCTCGTACACGGGTACCAGGAAAACACGTCCCTGTCCAACATGTCCACGGTCTTTTCTTAGCCTACATCAAGCTTGGAACACTATATACATACGTTCTGCATCCGTGGTCTGGACTATGGGTGCAATAATTTCAAGGACAGCTTCCCCGCAAAAAAAAAAAGAGTCTAATTGATGTGCCTCGTCCCTTGCCTGATCGGAATCAATAACATGTACATGTACTGTATGCATATCTTGGAACGGACGCTTCATGCTGGCTCGTCTACGTCGCTTGGAAACTGGATGCCAGATGGAATATACATGTGACATGGACACGGATCATGATCAAACGCGATTCGGCTGACGCCGGGCTGGGCACGTCAGGGACAGACGGAAGCAAGCCGGCGGAACTCGTGTCACCGACAAGCCTTCAGTGACAGTCTTCTCGTTCTGCAGGCGCGACCATCCAAGAGAAAAAAAGTAGAGAGGGTATGTCGTCCACCAGTCTTCACTTGCACTTCTTGCACTACGCGTCGGTCGTAAGCAGATAGATGAGCTCTTGATGGAGAGAAGATGCCCCGCCAGTTGAGATGAAACCCGATCGCGTATGCCATAACGTACAGCTTTCGAGCGTTCCTATCTCTCCGGGGCACGGCAGATGATCTAGTCAACACAACAATACAGTATCAACGTCCAGCTGAAAAAGAGAATGCCAATGATCCAGCCGGACTGACGTTGAACGACGACGTCGACGCTCGTTGGCAGTGTACATGTACGCCATCGTACGTATACGTATACTACCTCGACGTCGCTTGAACCGTTTCACCTCGCAGACGTTCAGGTTTGAGTGAACATGGGAGGGCTGGGGCACCTCTCCGACGTGGCCCCAACGATAGGTCCAGTATCGAGACGAAGAAGAAAACCGACGGCGACGGCCGACCGCATGCGTTTGAGCTGCCCTATTTGCCAGGGGCGCACCCATTTCCAGAAGGCATTAGCATGGGAAAGAAACAGACGGCGCACCTCTCGAATGGCCGCGCCACGAGGCCCACTAGTCACATTCCACCTCTCCCCGGTTTCCTCGCGACGACATACGAGTGCGATGTCATAGGACGGACGCCGCCCAGAGGCATTATCCCCTACAATGCCACGACGCAGGTCGAGTCACGAATCACGAGGCTGCTCCCAAATACGGATTCGGACCCCACGAGGCGATAGTACGCTTCAATCCCGTTCTGTGCCATCGGGATTCCTCGGAAAAATCGCTATTGAATAGCTCTTCGCCAAAAAGCGTGGTGTAGGTGGGAGGGAAGGGGGGAAGGAAAGGGGAAAAAAAGGCGGCTTACCTGCGGACGTTGTCAACACGTGGTGTAACACGATCCGTGTACGCCCTAGCCTGATGACCGTCCCGATCGATAACGTGTGGTGTAAAGAGTCATACCATAGTCGCTACGCCATGAGGGGATGTGGTAATACGAAGGACAATGAGGAAGCAAATGCCCCGCAGTGGCAAGCGATCGCGGTGGAAGTGCCACGATCAGTTCGTACCAACAGAGGACAGTCAATCGCTTCTCCCCGTTCGTTCGGCGATAACGCGTCTGTTGCGGTTGACACGGTTGCTTTTTTGGGGAGTGTATATCACATTTCATGCCTCGTGTTTGGCGCTCGTCCGTCGTGGGTAGGTATGACCCGGTACAACGGAAATGGGCCCACGTCGCAGCCAAGGTGAGATGTGACGACTTCTCAACCGGGTAGTGACTCGAGAGGCCATGGTTGGTGCCGTGGCAACCCGAAAGCCGGTAGTTGATTCTGGGCTCTTTTCTGGGGTTCCATTCAAAGATTGAGATTAAATATCGAACTCTGTCCAGCTGCAAGTGAGATGACGTATAGGGCAGTGTTACGTCGATACATACCGGATGCCTGACGATGGGGTCGACTCGTCCACAGATACCAGTGTGGTTGATTAAACCTGGCGGACCGGCGGAAATCTATAATTAACATACCTCCTTATAATCACATCACATTCCGATCAATCGTGAGCTGGGAAGTGATGCGCGATGGCGTGGAAGAACGCGCGAACATTTAGTCAAAACCAGCGAACAATGGGGTTGGCCATTCAAGTACGATATTGGCATGTGAGTTATCACCGCACGGTGGACGGTTTGAATAGCCCGATGGCTGCGAAGGCGATTGAAATTTTCAAACGATCGATAAGCGCAAGGAGGTGGGTGGTGTGGTGCCTGTATGAAGAGGACGTCTGCGATGGGGCAGTGCCCGAGTCAGTCCTGGTCAGGCCGGCAGTAGCCGGCCATCTCCCACAAAAGTCAAGTGCGATTAAACTCAACTGTGCAGGCTCGTGAAAAGTGATGAATGAAATAAAGAAATAAATGAATGTCTTCTCTGTTATCAGATGGGCGATATGACTCGATACCCCATGAGTTTCATCAGTGTGCCACTCCACGGATCCACGATAAGTCCACCGGAAAACGGGCAGTTAGCTCGTTTGGGCATTTTGATAGTGACTGTATCGGATAGTGACCTACGGGTTCGAGCCGATTTTTTGTTTCCTTTCAACTCAGTATCAGGAAATAATCTAGGAGATAGGACTTCATCGATCAGATGCGAAACCGTGGTGCAATTCCAGGAACCTTTCAAGTTGAACGTGCATCAGACCACGTGATCTCGGCGCAAAAGCCAGGTCCAGAATATAGAACGGATCGACCCACGCCGAAATGAGCGAGTCACCTCATAATCTGTTACTAACCAGCATGGTTGCGTTCCAATTTCCGCCAGTCACATAAAGGGCGACCGGTTGGTGTAAACTAAGCCGAGTCATAGTAGTGTATGAGAAGCGATCGTGATGGAACAGCTCCTAGGAAGAATACATTAGCAATGAATATCGTTCAATCGGTACGGAAACTCAGTCGCGACGGGAATGCAGGCGATGCGACCGGTGTGGAGGTCATTACTTTAACCCTATCGAGCGAACAATGCAAGATTAAGTAGATTCAAAGGGACGGAAGCTGAGAACGCATGTGGCCAGACGATTCGGATAACTTGCGCCACATGGGGGGAAGTGATGTGAGAGCCTGACAGGGGTGGCATGTTGCGCCAGGCCAATTGAGTCTCACCTCCGTGAGGGGCGGTACATCTTTGCAGCAACACGCTCGGACACGGAACCTGCTCCGTACCAATATGATTGGATTGCCAACGCAAAATGGACTCAAACTTACCTCAACCCTCGGGCTCAATTTCGCCAACAGATGCGACTTCCGAGAATGCAAGTTCAATGTTGTCTTCGCAATATCGCTCAGTGATTCGATTCATACGATGCAGACGACTAGCGTTGCATGCTATGGAAAGCGGGACGTGTTCAAGTCCTGCCTATGATCCGGCCGATTCTTTCCTTCGGCCCGCAGGGAGCCGCGCAACCACGCGATCGTCGATATATTCGTGAAATGGGCGGTGGAATAGGTTATCGATGAAATGAAGGGTGCTTGTGCTCCGCAGGGCCAAGAAGACCACATCAATGATTAAACGAAAATGTCGCACCTGGACAGGACACCTAATGGTACCACTAGCCTTGGATGCCTGGAAAGTCAGTCTGAAGGAAAATAGTGGCGTGCAAGCTCTGGCAATGACTAAGCAGGTCGCTCTGTGACAATCAAAGGTGTTGGTTACGAGGTTCTTGCGTCCTACCCCCCATTCTTAGGGTTTGATCTCTGCTCCTTTTCCTTCCGAAAGCTCTCAGCACGCTTGGGGTGCAGCCCAATGGACAGGGTGTCGTTCGGCTTTCAGGCGTGTCTGCCAACGTTCTAGTAGCGGCTTGGATCGAAGTTCGAGCGCCACCAGGAGCCGGGCGGTGCGTCCGTTATACTAATCACATTTATCGCGCAAAATTGATGAGAAGCTGTCGCCTCACACACCCTGTAAAGCCCACTTTGAGCGCCACGGAACTCCAGGCCCCAAAAATACGATGGATGCCAAATGGATGCGACTGTCGGCCCTGCTTAGTCAGCTTATGGGTCCCTTCTGCTATGGAACTGAGGCCGCTCAGCGTTACACGTGTAACGTCAGCCACGCTCTCTCGTCACCGGGAAGAATCACCGCTCATTTATTCTTACCAATGGCGAATTCGGCGCTCCCCTTTTGAGGCGACGGGATTCCGCGTCGTCCTCAGGCTCGACCCAACTTCGCCGCCATGCCTTGATTTGACTGCGGTCAGTACCGCCAACGCCAAGAGTCCCGATTTTTTTTCTCAAGCCCAAAGTGGCGTCGCCTCTCATCGTTTCACATGTCTCCCAATCAGAACCCCGAAACATTAACGGCGGGGTTCTGGAAGTATTTGGACACCAATACCATATGCATATGATACGGGGCAGTTTCAATAATCTCGCTACATCCACTCACTCGATATGGGTGGTCCTTTCGTCGTTTACCAGCACGCATCACCAGCAGTTGATACTGCTAGGTCACATCACCCCGGTCAGTAATTTCTTCGCTTGCAAGAACGTCGTGTTATCACATGCATAAGAAGCACTGCTGCCAATGTATTACTGTATGACATACCCATACCTTCCCAGTTCCTCGGAAATGTCACGTTTATACCCATGTCAATTACTTCCGTGGGGACGAGTCTGATAAAATCTATAAAATCTATAAAATCCACTAAAAATCCGCCCCAAGAGTCAAGGTTAAAACGCCATAGGAGCGCTCCATGTGGTCACAGCGACAAATGGATATTTACGGGGTTCATTTGATATGATAACGGGCTCGTCGGATCTATATGTCGTACCGTTCTTTCGGTTCGTTACCACCAAATTCATTCCCACCGGCGGTGCCCGTTAACCACATTCGGAACAATGACATTTAGCCTCTAGCGGGAAATCCACTGTCGAGGGAAGGTGACTCCAGGTCACCGAGGAAGTAGAGGAACTTTACCCTGTCGGGATTGAGGAATGCTCATATGCCCATTAAGATACCAAGCTGGACTTCTAGACTAGAAGCGGACATGAACGCACTTCGCTGGCGTTGATCTCGGTTGTCAGGTGAACGGGACGAAAACAGCGCTCAGCGGGAGGTGTCCGATGACCCGGGTCAGAAGACCTCGACTCGAAACGAGTGGCGCAAGCTCCGTATTCAAGACCTCTCAAGCAGGGGCGTACATATCGATCCAGGGACAGGCATCGACGTCGATTCAGATGCCGGCGGTATTTGTTGGCAAGTACTAGAGCTCCAAACTCCACCACTTCAAACTCGAAGTCTAACGGCTCACTTGGCGATTTGAACCCTGAAATAATGCTCAATCAGGGTCAGTGGCATTCCGAACCTCAAACACTCTGACAAGTGGACTTACAGCATCTCTCCGCCGGCGGTTGTTGACATGGCTGCTTGGAGATAGAGCGGTGATTTCATGACTTTGGATTCGTAACGGTGTCCGGACGACGGGTCTTGCACACGTCCAAGTTGAATGGCAGAACTTGCGGGGTAAAACTCGAACTCTGCTCGGAACGATGATGGCTGTCGATAACCAGTTGGTCGATTACATCAGCCCTTAGGCAAGCCGAACCCTGAATCAGGGTTAAGGTTACTTGTGCTCCTGTGCCACCATCCAGGTACGTTTCTTCCAAAAAGTCTTCTCCAGTGTTCAGACGAGTTTACACACAGGGCCCTACTTCTCTTCCATGGCAAAGAAACGCCGCCGTTCGAGTTCTTCACCACAACAAGATACGACAATTCAACCCAACAGCGATGCGAACACCACCGCCAGCGTAGATGGACTCTCCACGCATGCATCAAAGAAACTGAAGCTGCTCGCTAATCATAGCACCTCTTCTCCGTTTTCTGAATTTCTTCATCCATCCACGGAAGACGCCCAGGCTGTCTATGCACTTCTCGCGTCGCACACACCGGGAGGTGCTCCAGTCCACAACCCACCTTCCGCAAGTTCAAACTCTGCAATGACGTGCGGACACGCGCCAAACGTCATCGACGCGCTCATTGGTACAATTCTCTCTCAGAATACCTCGTCTGCCAACAGCTCCGCCGCCAAACGCGCTTTGGACAGCGTCTTTGGCCAAGGTGAACCCGGTTTCGAGAAGATGGTCAACGCGGACAGACAGGTGATAGCAGATACGATTCGGTCGGGCGGTCTGGCCAATCGCAAAGCAAAGATCATCCAGGAAGCGCTCATTACGGTGAAGAAGAAACATGGACGCTATGACCTCCAGCACCTCGCGGCCCCGGGCGTCACGGACGAACGCGCCATGCAAGAACTCGTTTCGCTTGACGGCGTCGGTCCAAAAACAGCTGCGTGCGTGCTGTCGTTTTGTCTCGGACGACAGGCATTCGCAGTGGACACGCACGTGTTTCGGTTGACGCAACTGCTGGGATGGGTCCCGAAGAATGCGGATCGTGTTGGTGCACAGGCGCATTTAGAGCTCAAGATTCCACCTGAACTCAAGTATGGGTTGCATGTGATGATGGTCCGTCATGGACGTATTTGCCGTGGATGCAAGAAAGACGGGAGTGGCCCGTGTCCCCTGAAGAGTTGGCTGAAGGAACGATCAATGCCTTCGGACTCGGAAGGAGGAATCAAGGAGGATGGTAACCTTGGCGACTCCAAGTCGCTTCTACTGGGCATATAAGCACCTTGCTTCCTCTTTATTTACGAAGCTCATCAACTGAAATGGGCTTATCTGGTTTCATCGCCGTGTCAAGTATTTACGTCATTCGTAAACAGGATTCTCTGTGTAACACGGTCAATTAATTTCTGTATCGGTGAGACAGACTGACTCACAGTTCCGTTGTTTCCTGGAGAAAGTTACTTTGGAAACCATAGTACAGTATCCTTATAGATCGCACTGATCCATCTCTATCTGGCGAAATGTGTAGTCGGGGTCCAACCCCCTGCCATTGATACTGAGGAAGCACAAAGAGAGCCATCGCATTCGCATGCATCAGATCTTCGACTCGGTCTTGCCTAGAGAAGCGTGAAAAGGCACGTTTGTCACCCCCTTACGACTGACAATTTGAAAAGATATCCGCATCTACCGCGACGAACCGTAATCCGGGCCATGTCCAATGTGCACGATTGATCGGGTGTGGGTGAGCACACATCGTTCGAGTCATGGCGAGGAAAATTTCATAGTCATCGATCGAGCGTTTCTCACCACCGGGGAAATTTCGCAGCGAAAATAATCGCATCTCATTGGCACCTTGGAGTAAAGGCCATGTCAGCTCGAGATTGAAACCGAGGCTGAAGAGATACAGCTTGCTGGACTTTACCCGCGCAACTCTGACTGGAAGGCTTGTCCTACTACCAGTACTGTCAGAACAGTGATGCTCATGTGTGCTTTTTTCTTCAAGCATAAGAGACCACGAATCGTCTAGTTGAGGCGCCAGCTAAATTTAACATGACTGACTCGTGCTTGGGCGGTGCACGAGTCCGTTTTCGGCCAATCCTGGGCTTGATGTCATCCATGGTCGCGATCGTCGACTGCGGTCTGTATGATGTAACAAAAATAAAGAGCTCGCAAACATTTTGCTTGCGTCTTATTGTAATGGTCTGTGCGACAGTTGCTTGGCGATTGGGCGCAGACTCAATAGCAAAGTACCCCATCAATGTCAACTGCCGTTGGCTCCGGTCTAGACTCGGAATCAGTTCCATTGAGAGGCACTTGTGCCGTACAGCCATGAGCTAGAAGTTTGATTCCCCAAGGCATCCGTTGGAACGCCACAATTCCACATGTCATGGTCAGGGGAACGATGGAAACCGTCACCTGTTTGTCTGTAGGCGTAAGTTGACCCAAGGAAGCAGTGAACAGTTAATCTGTCTTGAAAACAAAAACGAGGGTCGGCTGGGTGAATCGTAATTCCCAGACGCTTTTATCCGGTATACAAGTTTAGAAACATGTCGCTGTTGCTTAGACCCAATCAAGAGTTCATTCATTCATTGAACATTGGAAACATTGAGCAATTATGCCGTCACTGAGCCGAGGGTGCAATGCAAAATGCAATATATAATCTCCATTGCCATCTAGTAGTGCAATCAATCAATTTCCGTGTGTGCTTGTCGGATCGTGACTCACTACATTCAATTCTGTCTCCGTCGTGAAGCACTTAGGCTGTGATAAAATACATTTGCCGGTTTATTAGGGCTTCCGGTAAGGTGAGTGGAGAAATGGATTATCCCCTGGCATGCTTCACATGTTGGTTATTGGTGTGTGTCGTCGCATACAAGAAACCGGGAGCAGTCGATATCCGATTCGTTTTTGTATCGGAAGAATCAGAGGACTGACGTACGCTGCACAGCACCTTGACGCTCTTCCCGTACAATATCTTTTTTTTGCTCTGCATCGTGTTGGCAACACGCATTTTCAGCATAATACCAAGTTGCATAGTAGAGACGCAAAACGCACCCGACAAGCCATTCGTAGGTGAGTATTTGTTTCGCTAGGTCTGGTGACCGTCCTTGAAGGTATCGTACGATATTAGATTCTGAAAATTTGTTAGACGACACGGACAACCGTCTTGGAACTCCATTGGCGAGGCGAGGCGATCATGTGTGACATGGAAAAGTTTCTAGGAAGCTGGCCATCTTGGACGACAAGTGACCAGTGGATGACCTGTACAGAGTCAATGCATGTCCGAAACAGGCTGAACCGTAACAAGCACTGAGACCTGAACTTGAATGCTTCTTGTAACCCAGAAATCCCTGTCATCCACCGCTCGTTCGATGAACCACGCTGCCCTCGCACCGCAGATCGTCTGAGTAGGCGTGGTTTGCTTCTTATGCGGGCTGGCTGTCGGTATGTTTCTCAAGCACACTGCAAGGGGCGTAGTCAACCGCTCAGTCAGAGGCAGCGGTGGTAAGATACTCGTTTGTGCGATGGTGACTGATGTCACTCTGTTTCCCAATTCTTTCCAGGGGCAGCAACTGGCACCTGCGTTGGCGCCGGTAATCATTTCTGGGATTTAACGGGTTACGGAAACACGAGATCCTATCTTTGATGGCTTGTCATAAGGGATGCATTCCAATCAACTTGAAGTACTCACATCGTCCAGAAAGTTATTGTTTCGTTGGCTTTCTACCATCACTCTGTACCGCGCCAACGACGGACTATCTCGTAATAGATGGGGTTACTCACCATCCCGGTTAGGCCTCCCTTATTGTAACACGGCGTTGACTAGTATTTTGTCATCGCAACGTAGGGAGGGCCGCGACGTCAGCGGCCCATGAGGTGATCCGTGATACGACGATCGGTGGTGTAACAAGGAGAGCACGCAACATATCAAATGGGCGGGATACCGACCAAAAGGAGCTACGATGATGAAGTTTGTTACCCCAGTGAGTAACGTTCATTGTTTGTGCTCCATCGGCCCGTGGTTCCTTTTTCTATCTTGCGTGCCTCGGAGCAGAGGTCTGCCCTCGAGAATAGCGGACACCGAGTCTCAACACACCGAAGCAAATCAGCATCAGGCGACTCGAACTCGTAACAGTAACCAGAATAGCACATCCGGTCATACGTGGCATAATATGAGGAGGAATCATTGTCGACATCCGGGGTCTGATGACGCTTCCGAAACGTGCGCGCAGCTGACTTGAGGTGTATCCCTTCCGCAGCGAAGCCCCTTCACGAGTTTGAATCAATTATTATCGGGGAAAGGGGGATAAACAACACTGTCAGCCATTTGATCGCATGTTCCTGTCTCGGTGACTTCGCTGACAATAAGTGGGTCCCGTTACGGGAATTGGCCAGCTTAAAGCCGAAATCGCCTCGGTCACGGTGACACCAGTGTTCTGATAAGCAAGAAAGTCGAATACAGTCTCGGTAATCTCCATAAAAAGCTCACCCCATTGGGTTGCATTGACGATTGTTCTGGATCGAGGATCCGAGCCGCCCGTGGAACTTTTCATTGTCCGTGTCGGACCGTCTTGGCGACCTGAGCGACTTTCGGGATGCACTCATTCGCTGAGAGGCATCTAAGCTTACAGGAGTTGTCGATTCGGTATGCCGCGTACATAGCGCTCCCGGGTCCACTGTGGCGTTTGAAGAATGTCAACGTCTCTGCTGGCACACGCTTTGACTGGTGGGGAGGTAATTAGTTAGTTGTCATGAAATAGATAGTATCCGTGAAGATTAGGGTAATTGCTGCTCTCTCTCAACTCACCATTCCACTCAAGATAGGCCAGCCGACCATACGCACCAAAGTACTGGTCTGACCGCCATCGTGTCAGCGCCAGGAATTATGGCAGCACTAGGGCTTCAGTATTAAAGCTTCGGGAATCGAGCTCAAGTTCTAAATGTTGCGTTAGGGACAGCAGGCCGTTCGAAGGAACAGGAGGGAGCGGACCTATCGACCTAAATTCAATCTCCGCTCGGCGACGCGACCATTTTTGGTCACGTGTTCGTAGTCTATTCTTGGTCGTGGTACTTAGGGACTCCGCTGCCTCCGACGTTCTTTGATCTTCACATGACCCCCTGTTCTCGCATTCAATCAGTGCATTGGTGCAAAGATGAGGGACAGAGTTTCCCCAGACGACGACGTGGCCCTCATCGACGTGGTGAACGAAGCATACAGTCAAAAAGCTCGAGTTGAATTCGGTACCGATCGAGACCGTACGTGACCCTCTTTCTTAGAGGCGCTTTCCGTGTCCACATTCATGACCATCTGGTTTCCTTTCAATTCTCAGATTCTGACCGCGTTGCAAATGCATTTGGATATACTCCCGAACAGCTGCAGTCAGTCTCGGCCGAAGCGCACATGGGATTGAGTTGCGGGAATCCCGTGGCGGCTGCTTCGATCAAGGAGGTAAGTCAAGCAAGCGATCCGCGTCTGTCGTTTGTGGTATAGACATAACTCATGCTGGATACCTTTGTAATAGGGTGAGACGGTGCTCGATCTCGGCTCCGGTGGGGGTATCGATGTCTTCCTCGCTGCCGCTAAAGTTGGTCCTTCTGGACAAGTAATTGGGCTAGACAACTCAAATGTGGGTCCAACAAAGCCCAGAGGATGACATGGGTTTGTTCAACCCCAGACCAATGTACTATAGGATATGATCGCGCGTGCTCGACGCATCGCTACGACCAAAGGTCTCAAGCCGCCCAACGTCTCATTCGTGAAGACCACGTTGACGGAAGAGCTGCCGATCGAAAGCGACTCGGTGGATTGCGTCCTTTCCAATTGTGTGATCAACTTGTTACCCCCCGCGGGTAAACTCAAGGTGATGCAGGAAGTGCATCGCGTTCTCAAACCAGGAGGGCGTGTCAGCCTCGATGACGTACGGCCAAGTATGTATACCCGTGTATACCTTCTCACACACGCATAGATCGTAGCCAAGAAACCATTTCCGGAGTCCTTGCGATCCAATGTGGCGGCGTATGTCGGTTGTATCTCGGGTGCCATTCTTCTTCAAGAATACCGAGCACTCATGGAAGACGCGGGCTTCAAAGGTGACCTGGGCGATGGAAGATGACACACCATTACTTAACAAGCTTTTCCTGGCAGATATCTTATTCATGGAGAACCCGAGCGATCTTAATGTTTACCTCCACGGTGGCTCTACCGGATGCTGTAGCCCAGCAAGCTCGGCGATATCCCTTCCCACAGACATTGGAGATTTGAACGAGATGGCCAGTGAGTATCTTGGGATTAGTGTATTGTCCGATCTGATCCTGAATTCAAAAGTGTCCTACCACATTTATGCTACGAAGGCCAACAACTCTGCTGCCACTAACTCAGCGCCGGTACCCGCTCTCAAGAATTGGTGGGATGCATATCCAATTCCAGTCTCATCTGCGAGCAGTCTGGAGTGCGCAGAGGTCGCGGATCTCATGAAGAATCCGGAACTCGGAAAGAAAGCTTTTGTTGTGGTTGACGTAAGGAGAAATGATCATGCAGTGGGTGTCCTGCTACGGACCATGGTACGTTTTCCTGAAGGCATATCAATTTGAATTAGGGGGGGCATGTCCGCGGAAGCATCCAACAACCAGCGCAAACCTTCTATGATGACTTGCCCATGTTTTACGAGCAGCATAAGGAAGCCAAGCAGGTGATATTCTACTGTGGGAGCTCCCATGGTCGAGGGCCGCGGTGCGCCAAATGGTACTTTTGTACATGATATCAGTGATGGTTGTGATTCACCAACGTATGTTTAGGTACCAAGATTACTTGGATCAACAAGGAAACACCGAGTCGAAAGCGTTCTGGATGACTGGTGGTGCGAAGGAATGGGTTGCGTCGTACAAGGAACGAGGCGATTTAGTGGATTTCGACTGAGAATCTATGGCGACTGGGGAGACACTACGTTGTCAATCCTAAGTGTGGGGACGAACCATGAGATTAGTACATACCACTCCTGGATATCCTTGCGAGAAAGCACGATCTTGAACGGGACCAGTGGCGGGATCTAGTTCGAGTCGATCATCGACGCAACGAAGGGTAGTAAGAAACCCTGTCAGTGGTGTTGACAATTCCATTGGTGACGGTGACATCGCAACCTCCGTTTGACTTGTGACCAGGTTGTGGCGCCTCCAGATGGGGAGAAACCTTGTGCAACAAGATCTATGCTAATCATGATGAGGGTCAGACTGCGATCTAGTGGTCATAGAGATCGCTGTCGAGATCGTCGTCATCCTCGAAGTGTTGAATGTATATACACTGTTTGTCCGCGGCCCGTCGAGACTCGAAGAACGAGGACGAAAAGGGAACCCTGACGCGACAGAAGTTAACAATCGGATGCACGTAGCGAACGAGTGGGGCTTGGATATGGATTCCTCCGCGGGGACACACATGGGCAGAATTCGTGATAGGTACCCACCAGACGACCGAAGAAGACTTTCAAAGCCCAGTACCCCGTATTATTGACTATATAGATTCCGTGCCTCGAAGGTAGCATGTTACTTATACAAGTAAGACTTTTTGTCAGGGTGCATACCTCGTATTGCATAGTGACTATATAAGCTAAGCCCACCATGACAGCAATTGGGGACTTTGATCCGAGGAGGGTGGTTGTCACGTCGCTGCCAGTACAGCACATTTGTTTTTCAACACCATTGACCTGATCGAACACAAGGGTCCTGCCTGCCAGAGATCAACAGCCCCACCGCCCCACCGCCAATAACTCACCTCCAGCATCCGCTCTCACTGGCAAGAACCGGTGGATCGCGTTTCTGACTCCGACACGCATCAGCAAGCTACTTGGGGTGCGCAGACGTCACAGATCTCATCAAGAACACGGAACCCGGAACTTGGAAAAAAAGATTTAGTTGTGGTCGACGCAAGGATGCAGTGGGCGGCCTGCCATGGAAGCCAAATAGGTGTCTGAGTCCACTGAACGGGCTCCTATGTCATTTATTGCTCTGGTACCCCGCCGCGGAGGGCCGGGGTGCGCCAAACGGTCCTTTTGTACATGATATCGGTGGCTATTATGATTCACCAATGCATGATTGGAGCCGAAAGCGCCAGCATGACATGCATGACTAGCGATGCGACGAAATGGGTGGGATCATAAAGGGACGGGCAGAGAGGGGATTTCGACTGAGAATCTATGGCGAATGAGACACTGTATGTAGTTCGATCTGAGTGCGAGGACAAACTGTGTTACGATGTACGACTTCAGATATCCTTGCAAGCCAACACGATGTCGAATGAAACTGATGACAGGGACTGGTCCAAGTCGATCGTTAACCCAATGAGGAGCAATGGAAGAGCCTGTCTGGTGCTCGCTGAAGGAAACTGGTGAAGTGCGATGGCATCGCAACCTCCATTCGACCTGCGACCAGGCTGTGGCGCCTCCAAACGGAGACAAAACTTGCGACAAAAGCGGCCGAGATCCATTTTAGTGAGAGTCGAACTGCGATCCAGCAGCACATGAGGTCATACAGATTGGTGTCGAGATCGTCGTCATCCTCGAAGTGCTGAATGGATATACGCCGTTTTCTCCGCGGCCTGTCGAACTGACGCGACGGAAAATGCCGGGTTGGGGGGTCGGGTCTGAGGCAAGAAATTACCCAAGTCGTGTGTATCCCATCGCCTGCCAGTGCGCCTGCGGTCAGAGATGTGTTGCAAGTAGTCAGTATCGTACCATATCAAACACGTCGAATGGGTGCAGAGCTTTGGGGGGTGAGTCGGGTAGGCTCGGACTCGAAGCGCGACGTGGAGCTGCGTGGGGTCGTGGACCATAGATTCGACCCTTGGGACAGCCTAAAGATACTTCTGATGCGCCGGCACTTGAATTGGCGAGCAACCCGGCCGGCTGAACAGGCGCGTTGTGGCACCATCTGGCCAGGTTGAATAGCGTGTCCAACGTTGGCATCGTTGGGGTTGGCAAATAGAGCAACTTTTCTCCCCATTGTCGGGGAGATTGTCCATGAGGTTTCCTCGAGGCCGCCCGTGAAGCAAAGATGTAGACCGACGCTTCCCTTGCGGAGTTACGCAAGTTCTGGCGAGTCAGCATCGTCGGCTCCAGTGCCGACGCGAGCATGCTGTTATCGCATTTTTTGTGTAAATTCTCTTCGCAAGAATTCGAACATGTCGACTTGTTGACGAGTCAAGCGAAAAAAATTGCATGCCAGTGCAGCTCCAACCATTGGGGCGCAGGCGCAGTTCATGACGTCGTCTCGAGATGGTCGTGACGAAACAGGGAAATATTCCGTGGACCTCTCTAGCGAACATTCTACGGGTATCGGCTGGCCCGCTGCGGTTACATGACGGAGAAAATGACCTCGAAATTATCTGTCAACCTGGTGATTCTTCAGACGCCCAAGTTCGGGAAGGGAAGATTTCGGTGGGAACAGACCGGCCCAAGAAAGCGCGACTCTTCCATTCCTTTGCCCCAGTTGCCAAAGAGAGAATAAAGCACCACTCCACCTCGGTCGAGCTGCTGACATCTCTCTAGACGCTCTATCACCATCCCGTACGTGCCTTCCTTCATCGCTTCCCCAGTCCTTGATCCATTGACATCCTGACCTCTGCTTTTGCTTCAGACCTTATCCTCAGATCGTTGCTCACCATGCCTGCGATCCGCGAACACGATATTCCCCAATGTAACTTGGACGACGACGGTGCGCCTTTTCTTCTTTGAAATGTCTATCATCCATTCTCATCAAAGAACTTATCAGACGGCATGCCTCCTCTCGTCGACAACCCGAATCCATCGATGACGTTCACCTTCTTCACCGACATGACACCAATCACTGCCCTGAGTGCGGATCCTACCATCCCATTCGAAACAGTTTGGGACAACCCAGTCCCAGTCCCCGCCCCCGCATCTTCCCCCGAGTTCGCCGAACTCCCCGAAACCCAAGTCATGTTCCAAAGCCCCGCCGACCGCGCAAGCCACGGCAAGAAGCGGGACGCCTCTTATATCCCACGCCCGCCGAATGCCTTCATTCTCTTCAGATCGTCTTTCATCCGGAGCCAGCAAGTTCCGGAAAAGGTCGAGGGTAACCATAGTACTCTCTCAAAGATTATTGGTACGCATGTCATGCTTGTCTTTGGAGCCGTATGGCGATATCGTGACTGTATTATAGGTAAATATTGGAAGACGCTGCCTCGTGAAGAGAGGGAGCTTTGGGAGGCAAAGGCACTCGTTGCACAAGCGGAACATAGAAAACGATATCCCGATTGGCGTTTTAGACCCGGAGCTAACGCGCTCGCCAAGGTCAAGGTCAAGGATGGGCCTCAGGCGCCTAATCGAAAAAGAACAGGCCAAGCTGGACGAAAGGTCAAAGGGGATCCTGCGAATAAGAAAGTTAAAAGTGGCGACGAAAGATGTGCGGTAATTGCAGATCTCCTGGTGGAAGGGAAGACAGGTGTCGATCTAGAGGATGCGGTGAGGCGATGGGAAGACAGTACTGGTATGGGGGTTGCTGGACGGAATGGTGCCTGCAAAGATGTGACTGGGACCTGGAAGGAGGACGGAGATGAACTGAGAGAAGTAGGGGTGGCAAACGAAGTCGAGACCCAGGGCGGGGTTACCCCCACAACGAACACTGAGGTCCCCGCCGTCATTGACGACCCTTGGTCAATCCGAGCGAATAGATATACCCCACCTCCAACCCGTGCTCTAACCCCCGGCGGCTCTCATGACGATCGTTTCCGGATCCCACTCACGGCGATGTTCAAGCGTTCGCTTTCTGCCCCAGCGGGTCAATCTTCCCTGGACCAGATATCCTCTCACCATCGTCACAACTCATTTGACAGCGTCTTCGCCAATGTCTCGTACGACATAGCGGAGTCTCCACAGAGCGCGTGCATGCTGTCACTCAATGGTGATCACACAGAAGACTTCTCCCACGCCATATCAGCGGACACTGTTGGATGTCTCTCTCCCCTGGTTCTTCCCTCCGTGCTCAGAGAAGGTGTACCAGCACGTTGGAACGACGTGAGTACTGATCACATGTCAGTTTTCCACATTGAACTTAATTTTTACAGCCGTACAATCTCCTCGAGACATCGATAGGTCTTCCGCCTTCCCTCGACTGCCCGGGCTTGGCATATGGCCTCCACACACCTGCTGTCTCCCCCGCCGAAGACCAATCCCTCACGGGTTACAACTTTTGTGCGACGACCCCGGAGTTTGACAAGGGACTACCCCCCTGTTATACCCGAGACCCGCAGAACGCGTATTGCGCCGCTAAGAACTGGGCTGAATGCACTGCGCTGCAGGAGCAAATGCCCATTTTCATCAATGAGTACGCAGGGACCACGAACCTCTACGATTGGTGCGCGCCACACTACGGCGCTTACGTTGATGGCCCCAACGGCTCATACCACTTTTCCGATGACACGGATCAGTTTGGTGGGCTTGGAGACGACTATATCCGCGTTCAGGCAGGGGATTGTCTTCCTGCCGTCGCGTACTGAGAAACGCTTATACCCCACAGATATATCCAACCAACCATATAGATTTGCCTGCTTGTATAGGAGGGAGTTACCCTTTTGGTCTGTCATGCCTGATTGATGTCGTGCCTTTTGACGATGCGTTTTGGTTGTAGTATGCATCTTTTTCTCTCTATGCCTTCCATGGTTTTTTATTGTTGCCAGCATTGGCATTATGTGTCACCGTCTTTCCGCTGCTCATGACTGTTGTATATTTGCCTCGCCTCGATGTGCTGTTGTACGATAGGTCGTTGAACTTGTGCCTTGATCGTCATGTAATTAAATCCGACGTGGATGAAATGTTGTATGGTTGTTATAGAACGAGTATTTGCGCGTTGCAACAAGCTTGGATTCTATTTTTCGCTGATGGACTAAAAGGTAGGTCAGATATTTTTTCTTCCAGTTCCACAAGCTAACTTCGCACACAACGGAGCAATATGATCTCGAGTGCTTGCATTTACAGCACATACCTCACACACTACTGGCAACACACCTGGGCCTGGGCCTGGCCTGGCAGGCACTACTCGGTCCGCTCAACGTCCCCACAGGCTACTTGGCAGAAAACTGCTCCCGTACCCTTTTTAGTCTGCCGACGACACTAACCGTCAAAGCAGTCATGGAGGGGTGAGTCTGTCTTCACGCTTTGACGCGTTCGATGGAGACATGACAGGACTAGGACCACATCCAAAACCGTTGAAAACAGCTGGCAAGGGCAAGGCCAGATGCATCAGCGCTCTGAGTAGGTCCCTGTCTTGGACTTTTTTTCCAGCTGACATTGACAAGCACTCGGCACGACGTGTACGGACGAGGGCCACGTTTAATTCCGCGGAACAAGTAATCGTCCCGCCTGAAACATGCAGCGTATTTCTATCGTGATCGTGATGCGACGTTTCGGATCGATCTGGCGGCTCGTTCCTGAGCGCTATTCGTAGCTGCGGGTTTGGACAGATGCCAAAAGGTACCATCTTTATTAGATTGTCAGATCGTGTGATGCTCACGGGGGCGAATGAGCGTCGCCGACGTCAGCGATTTGCTGGGTATTATTGACCATACTGGTCTATGGGTGGCGGGGAGTACTTGGGTACATAAATTTGTGGTGGGAGGACAAGCCTAGTGAGTGACTAGTGATGACTAAGAATAACATTCGATAATCGATTAGGGCTCCGCCACAACGGCGGCGGCATCATGTCGCACTGAACAGACTGAGGCAACGTGCTCTTTGCTCTCGCACTCCGACACTTGGAACGAATGATTGCGATCGATATCGGAGACACCTGTCTCCTTTCTAACCGGGATTTCTGACTGCGGAATAAGTATCATGAACCCACGGGCTCTCACCCGCATGGACAAGCATGGAAAATCTATTATTCCGAGTATTAAGCCTACTTCTCTAACTAACACCAGGGCAGGCTATGTCAGTCTTTGCCTTGGATGAGTCTCTTGCACTGTGGTGTATCATAGTGGCTTATGATCGGAGAACCGCAATCGTCTGGAAATAACGATATCGTCAATCGGGTGAGTTCCTCCCTCTCCCGTGGTTTGGTACTAATGGTTTGAATGGTTCGCCTTCAGGTCCATGCATCTTTCGAATTCCAGTCCGTACTGGGTGACAAGGGCAGCTGCGAGAGTTGCACTCATCGTTGAACGACTATCGGATTACGGTGCTCGTGAGTGGGACTAAACTTTGCATGAGTGGTCTGACGACTCGTCGGCCTGGACCACGAAGGGCTCTCTCGTCGAACAAGGTGACATCTCTTGTTCGGTGGTTGAGCCAGACCTGGCAACGGGAAAGGACACCTGATGGCCCTTAGCTTGTGTCGCAATGGACTTGCTGTCCATCATGTTGGCCATGTTGGCCAGCCCCCATGTCGATGCATCATGAACACTGCCTTAGCAACCCGGAGAACTCCTTTGTCACTGGTTTTCATAGTTGTGAAAAACCAGCAAAAAGCGAGTTGTTAAGACGGGGTTGGTCTGAAGAGTCCACGACATCCTTATCGCTCGACTCTTTCAACAACCTTGCTAACATTGTCCCACTTGAATGCCTTATAGAAGAGCTCGTTGAATGAAACTGCCCGCAGTGTTGTGGGAGGGCTTGGAGTGAGTTGCCATGTCCTTGTTAATCCCACATCTCTTCGACTCGTTCTTATAGCTTGGCGCCTCAAATGTAAGTATTGACATGGTGTCGATCGCGGCCACCAGCACCTGTGCGCTCTATTATGCTAGATATACGTTTTCTTAGATTCAGGTTTGTTCAGCCTCTTGTTGCACGTTTAGAGAATATGTTGCTAGTGTTCGTGCTGTAGCGCAACTGCTGACGTGAGCCATGAGCTTATGTAAAATTTCATTGATGGTTCATTCTTCTTCCGTGACATTGACATGTTGACAGGCCGGCCCGTGGAAGCTCTCACTCCGGAGCTACGAAGCTCCCTCACGAAACGAACTGATCTCTATCTTCTCCATATCATTACAACCAACTTGGCCACTCAATATGCTTCCCAGGCACCCTCTCTGGCTCCTTTTCGTGATGCAGTCTCCGTACATGGGACCGCGGTCGTCGCAACACTCTTGAACGATTTCCTCACCTACGTTCCAGTGACAGACTACGAGGCGTACAAACCCTGGATTGCTAGGTTCCACGAGATTCCTTGCAAAGAATCGCGCGTCAACAACCTGTTTGCGCCAGGCTTACCCTTCTACATTGGCATGTCCAGCTCCACGTCGGGCAAAGAACCAAAGCTATTTCCGTGGTATCAGCACACAAGCTTCGGATATCAACCCCCTCGACCAATTTTCGATTTCAGCAACATCCAGGGACCCACGCCTTGTATCATATACTACGGTTTCAGGGAAATAAAGCAAGTAGAACGCGAACTTGGCCATGTCGTGAAAAGGATTCCGCTTTGTCTAGCCTCGGCTGGCCACTTTCGCATGGAATTTAGTTGGAATGTCGAAAATGACGAGAGTCGGTTGTCGACGATTAGTGTGTGTTTTCGTTAAAGTGCTGTATGGCAGTCCTGATTACTTTCAACAGTGCCCGCTCAAGTGGCGCCATGGGGAGCAAGTATGATTACGCACAACCGCTCGTTCTTGTTGATTCATGGACTCTTTTGCCTCACTCGTCCTGATATCGATCAATTTTTCGTCACGTTCGCTACTATTTTTGTTGACCTTGTTCGCTGTGTGGACGAAGGGTGGGATATGCTTGTGACGTGCATTCGCAATGGCAAGATTCCCGATCTTGATGGCATTGGTCGCTTGCGGGCCTATATCCAGGTGAGTCGGAACCCAGTGGTTTAGACTACGTGGTTCCTAACGTTACACAGGCTGTATTCAGTGCAGACCCCGCGCGGGCGGACGAGCTTTGTGAGATTGGCCCACCTTCATCTGGAGATGGTTGGGCGGCGCGAGTTTGGCCACGTCTCAGGAGGGTCGTGGGTATATGCAGTGGCTCATTCGGGACGTGCATACCAAAGGTACGTCTTTTCTTCTGCTTTCTTCTGCCATCCAGGTACGCGTAATCACTCGTAATTAGCTAAGGTCCATCCTCGGGCCCACAATCGCCATTTGCAATCATGGATATGGTGCTTCTGAGGCTCATATGTCAGTGTTTTTTGACCCCAACGATACGGAAACATTTGTGTTTTCGTCAGAAGAGTTCATAGAATTCGTGGGCGCAGAGTCCGAGGCGATTTGCGCAAACATACTGCAGGCGGTAAGTATTCTACAGCCTTCACCTCGTAGTGTAACGTTGATGCGCGGAACTCCCAGTGGGAATTAGAAGTGGGAAAGCGGTATCAAATCGTGCTTACCACGCGAAACGGTCTCTGGCGATATCTCCTTGATGACATCATTGAGATTATAGGGTTTGACCCTCAGAACGGCTCGCCCGTCTTCAAGTATATGGGCCGAAAAACGTGAGTCTTATGGCAATCCTATTACGCCGACCACTTCACACTACTTAGCTTGGTGATCCGATTGTCTCACGTCGTCATATCGGATGCCGAATTGTTAGCGGCCATTCGATCGGTCAGTTCCGAGGATTCCATTCAAGTGCTCGACTTCACGACGGTCCTGGATAAACGCAAGACACCGCAGACGATAGGTTTTTTCGTCGAACTTGCAGGGCCACTCGGTACGTCCAGACTAGTTGCCGATTGAAAAGAAAAAAAATGAAATAATCACTGTTGCAGGACCAAATGCTCACATGACAGCTCAGCGACTTTTCGAAGCACTGGGAACTGCAAACGATGAATATCGGAACCCACCGCAAACTGGGGAGACGTGCATGCCGACGGTCAGGATCGTGAAACCCGGGACGTTTATGGAATACCGTCGATGGAAAGGCGAGAAAATGAGAATTGGTCTCGGACAGATCAAGGTTCCTGTCGTCTTGGCCAGCGCCGAAGCTCAAGAGTGGATGTTGGAGAGGGTCACGCAGGAATTTTGACGCCTGCTTATCCATCTTCAACGTTCGATGTCGATCCTCGGTAGGATTGCATCTCGAAAGGCCAACGGGCGTTTTGGGCCACGGGATAGCCCAGCGCATGACGACACGCGACAGCTACTTAGGGCTTCAACGTCCGAACTAATTACGCCCGCTGTCTTTTGCAGGCACGGCAAGTTGTTCATTATGTGTATTCAAGGTTCATGCCATTGTGAGGAAAATGGTAGTACATAACAGCCTGCTGGAGTGGGGGTTGAGAGAGGACAAGAGCGAGGTATGGGGATGGGTGATAGGGAGAGAGCCGCACCGCGAACATGTTCATAGTATGAGTATAAATATATGAAGAGGCAGACGAACCTGAGCTGCGTGTTTTACTTACCGGTCCGAGATGGCGAACGTGATGCCCAACCGTGAACTGACTTTGCAGAGAAAATGAATCGAGTCCTGTGGATGTCGCCGTTGGGTAGTACAGTAGCATATATATCGAAAAGCGATTCTACACAGCGAGTACATACAACGGAAAGCAAAGAAGCAGGGATGAAACAAGGACATACTAAGATAAAACTAGGCACCGAGATGGATATATAGGATCCGTTGGTCGAGTGGCACATCGACAGATTTCATCGTCTTGTTCAGCGCAAATGCCGCGCGGGTATGATCCAAACGACCAGACTCGTCCACCATATGCTCATAAAACGTTGACGTGATCTTGGTCGTCTCAGCATCGTCCACCGCCCACATCGTACCAATCACAGAACGGAATCCAACAAATTGCATCGCCGACGCAAGATGGATCGCCTCGTCCGGGCTCTCCTCGTCTCCGACGGTCGTATGAGACGCAGAGAGATATGCGAATTCAGGATTCTTCGAATTACACCCAATGATCCGCTGGATCGTCAAGTGCTCGTCATGCAGGGCAAACGCTGATTCAAAAGGGTGTGTCCGATTTGGGAGGCCATGACACGCAAAGTGGACCCATTCGTTCTCGCCGAGCTCTTCGACCACCCTAGAGACGCAGGATTCCTCTCCCTCTATGCGTGTGAATGTAGCGGCGTCGCCGATGCGATGAGCGATCACGTCCAGTTCTGCTCCTACAGAAGAGAGTTCACGCGCGCCGACGGACTTGGCTTGTCCGACCGCAAGAAAACGTCTCCTTGGAGTTGCAGAATTCACTGGATCGGCCCGTCTAGTGCGGATGAGGGCGGTGAGAGTGGGGGTGTAGGATGAGATGTAGAGATCAGGGAGATTCTGTTGACCCTTTCTATATGGCCCAGCAGCATGCAACGGCAGCGCAGAGAGTTCGCTAGTGGGACACCACCAGATGCGTGATTGAAGTGGCTGGGTCGTCTCAAGGAAAGTGACAATTGGGGAGACGATCTGATCCCAAAGTTCGCGCAAGAAAGCTACAAGCTCTCTCGTAACGTCAACCCTCAGAGTCGTTGCGCGTACAGTCAAGGTATGGAGCTCTTTTGACAGTTCTCGGGCGCTTTCAAGTGTGGTCTGCAGTGGGATATGAATAGGGTCGCGATCAAGCAAAACAACAAGTGCGTCGCAGCTATACTTGCTCGCATTGACGATGATGACAGGTCCCCCACTGGCAGCGCACTGGAGATCTGAGAATGGTGAAGGAAGAAGGAAATGGGAGAGATGAGGTAGCTTGCGAATGTTGGTGATAACTTTCTGCATTTCGACGTTAAGATAGCACAACCGTTCATGCTGATCTGCCCCATGTGATTCCAGGCCGCTGTGAATTTGGGAGGCTAGATGGGTAAATTTGTCTGCCAGCTCCTCTCCTGTCATGCCAGATGCAATGACATCATCCAAGGGGGAACAGAGGCGAGAGAGTTGCCCCCAAAATACACCCCGTCCCTGTTCTAGAAGCTCGACAGCTTTGGGAAGGGAGTAGTTACGGAGACATGCTGAGAAGGCGTCCACGGCAAGCGACGATGTCAGATTCTTAAGGTTGACAAGATATCGAGGCAATGGTGGCAGAAAAGCTAGATATTGAATAAGTAATCGAAGAAAAGTTTCGTAGGCGAGAAGTGTCGTGGGATGCTGGTAATATTCTGCCGCACAGATCCATGCCTTAGCGGCAGAAAGATCACTTGATGAAACTATTTGAGATAAAAGTTGAAGTTGAGCATAGAGACTGAATAGCTCCTCCATATCCTCTGACTGCCCCAATCTTGTGAAGCGTTGACGAAAGTAGTTTGCAAGGTTGTCCAACAACGTCGACCACTCGGGACGTCCTTGTGGTTGGAGGTGAAGGGCTTCTTGGATGAGTGCAATGGACTCGTTGAGGTCCTCCATGACCCCAAGGCACCTATACCGAGTAGCGAGATGAACTGCAAGGTTGTTCAACGGCATCGACCGACTAGGGTGTCGTTTCTGACATGTGTCAAGGCACTCTCGGCCGAGGACAATGGCCTCGTCAAGGTCCTCTATAATCCCGAGCTGGTCGTACCGGTCCCCTAGACGGAGTGCCAGGGTGTTCAACAACGATGACCGATCAAGGTGTCCTTTTGCACAAAGGCCAAGAGCTTCTTGGGCGAGGACAATGGCCTCGTCGAGGTCCCCCGCGTCCCCGAGTTGCTTGTACCGAGTACGGAGATAGATCGCAAGATTGTTCAATGAACTTGCCCGCGAGCGATGTCCTTGTGGTAGGAGGATAAGTGCTTCTCGGATGAGGGAGATAGCCTCGTTGAGGTCCTCCATGACCCCGAGCCGGCCGTACCGGTCAGAGAGACGGGCTGCCAGGGTGTTCAACAACTTTGACCGATCAGGGTGTCCTTTTGGGTCAAGGTCAAGGGCCTCTCGGGTGAGGGAAATAGCCTCAACAAGGTCCTCCATGACCCCGAGCCGCTCGTACCGAGTAGAGAGATGAGCCGCAAGGTTGGTCAATGATATCGATCTATCACAGTGTCCCGGGTGAAGATCAACGGCTTCCCGGGCGAGGACGATAGCTTCGTTGAGGTCCTCCATGACCCCGAGCTGGTTGTAACGGCGAGAGAGATTGATTGCAAGGAGGTTCAACGAGGATGACCGATGGTGGTGTCCTTTCGGGCAAAGGTCAAAGACTTCTCGGGCGAGGACAATGGCCCCGTTGAGGTCCTCAGTGACCCCGAGTTCCATGTATCGATTAGAGAGATGTCCCGAAAGGATGCCCAACGATGACAACCGATCGGGATCTCCTTCTGGCAAAAGATGAAGGGCTTCTTGGTCGAGGACGATAGCCTCGTTTAGGTCTTCTACGTCCCCCAGCTGGTCGTGCCGGGTGGAGAGGCACTCTGCAAGGGTGTTCAACAACAATGACCGACCAGGTTTTCTTTTCGGGCAGAGGTCAAGAGCTTCTCGGGCGAGAACGATGGCTTCGTTGAGGTCCTCCATGACCCCGAGCTGCTTGTACCGAGTGGAAAGATTAGTCGCGAGGTAGTTTAATGACAAAGGCCGATCGGCGTGTGCCTTCGGGCGAAGGTCAAGAGCTTCTCGGTCGAGGACAATGGCCTCGTCGAGGGCCTCCGTGACCCCGAGTCGCTCAAACCGAGTGATGAGATGACCCGAAAGGGCACTCAGCGATGCAATTCGCTTGGGATGTCCTTGTGGTCGGAGGGCAAGAGCTTCTCGGGCGAGGACGGTAGCTTCGTCGAGGTCGCTCATACTTCCAAGCTGACTATAGCGGTCTCCAAGATGCTCCGCAAGCGAAATCAAAGATACAGATCGCTCGGGGTGGCCGGATGGGCGAAGCTCCAGTGCTTCACGATCAAGGTCGATCGCTTTGTTGATGCAACTGGAACCCTCTCCCTCTCCTCGCTCGAACTGATCAGCGAAAAACTCCGCGCGTGAATGTAAGAGTTCAGCTACTGGATACATTATTTCACAGCCTGCCGACAAAATAGAGGCAAGTACCTTCGGAATCCATGCTTGCTTGTGAACTCGCAGTCTGGCCCATGGTTTGGCAGAATCGCTGGTATGCGTGACGCGTGACCTGGCAGGTATGCTGTAGTTTGTCTCTTTGTCCCAAATTCCAGTCACTCGTCGCAGTAACTAATGTACCTGCGCCCCATCACTAAATCGCTTGTAGGATCACCGTGGACCTTACACAAGCCCCTACGAGTGATTGCAAGGAATCCAAAGTCTCCCATGGTATCATATTTGATAGACTGCTCTATAGGAATCGCCTCGGTTTCCCGCGCCTAACGTTGCAAGGTGCAAAAGTATGTTCACGAGGTTCAATTCCCCTTTTCTAATGCATGGCTGGTAGCCGGGATCATCGTCGACACGGAACCATACATCCTTTGATTCCTACGCCCATTGGACTCACGTCGCTTCCTCTGACCTCAGCTCCCGAACATGCCTTGCACCCATAATGATGAAGGGATTAATGTGGCTTGCTTCGCAATCTTTCACGGATGGAAATTTTCGTTTGGATGACTTGCTGAGCGAAGTTTGGGGAAGCCGTGGGGTAGGCAGGCTGTGAGCGATGGAAGCGGGTGGTGAAAGCTGGGAGCCTGAGCCAAATAATCAGAGAAAGGGGACGACATGAAAGGTTGGGTGACAGCGACACGTGACGCCGTGCATCATGGCTGCGCTAGGTCTTGGGTTCTCAACAACACATTTTGGTCGCTCGCAAAATCAACAACTCGACGGCAGCAAACACGGACGACTGATAATGCTATGGCGACGAGGGCCCAGGGAGGTAAGGGAACAAGTGACGCTGGAGGGTTTGCGTGGCGACGGTACCAACATGATAACAATCGTTTGCGATGATCATAGGCGATGCCAAATACCCAATGTCGCCGCGGCTCAATCTTCCGTTTGGAGGGCGACGTTTTCGCGTTCTGGCATGAGGAGTCCGTGTGGAAGTTCCACCTATGGAGAGGGCCATCGACCATCGACCCTGGTAAGTCGTCGTCGTCGTCGTCCGAGTCTGGTGACTGAGCAGGTTGGTGTTGAAAATTTCCCAGACTCAGTTCCGCATGGCAACGCGTTATCGACGTCTCCATCTCAAGCCTCGTCGTGCTACGCAGAATGGCATAAACGATGTTCGACGAGAAAGGTCGGCAACTGCCAACGAACGCATGCAAAGAGGACTCGGATCGAGAAGGAATGTTGAAGCCAGGGACGTGACGACTCTGACGAGGTACTCTGTCTTCAACTTGCGAGTCGATACAGGAAATACCAAGTTACCAACGGGCCCGACGGCGTGGATATATATTTATATCGTGAGCCTGAAATCTGCGGCACCGATTTTCACGCATGGTATCTTCCAAGTCAAATTATGTCCAGGCCCTGTTACGTCCAATCACTCTTCTTCTCGCACGGGCTACCAGATTGCAATTGGCAACATGGTACACACGCCAGTGACGCTTAGGGTGGCGCCTCGTGCAACCATACCATTTATCTTGAAGCCAAGCGAGAGATCCGGGATGATCTATAAGGTGGCAGCATGGAAGTTTCACCATCTATGTTTGAACGCACATCATCACGGGTCCTCCGCATGTCACCGGGCGTAAGTTTTCTAATTCTTCGTTGGGATGGGTCAGTCTCACGGGTCTAGGTCACTGAAGCGCCTATGATAACGGACCCATGAAAGCACCACGATCTAGGTCGGGTTGGAAAAGCTTCGTGACGAGGCTTTTTCTTACATTCGGAGCAACCTTGCCGAACACAACATTCTAACAGAGCTGTCATGCAGCCTTGTATCGACGTGTGTTCTCGTCGACGTTCGATTCGTGATCTGGTTTACTCACCATGCCGTAGACTCATCCCGAACTACTCGAGATGGAACTTTCACGGCGCCGATATCCATACGCGACTCTCGAAGGAATCTCGTCCTTTACCCTGGAGATCAGCGCGGTTGGTGCATTTTTCGGTGCCATCAGCCCCAGCCGCGATAGACGACAGCGCTCGTGATTTGAACTGGATGGTAAAGATGGGAATGGAGCAACTGATGTGCCCCGGCGAGATACCTCCTCGGACTCCCCGTTCGGGTTCGGTCGTTGGGTCAGGGGAAGTAGCTCCATTGCCAGCGTACCGCTGTGGATGAGCTACTTCGAGAAAAGGGGGAATGCGGAAAGGGGGGAAGAAGGCAACCTTCACTGGGAGCAGCGTCGGCGACGCCAGAGGAAGCACCAGCACAGGAACAAAGCGATGTCGTTTCGTTTGGGGAGCCGGTAAGCTTCATGGATCATCAAGTTTGGCGAGGTTGCACATCTCTGATGGCTACCGACTTGCGAATTAATTCAGGCGGAACCGGTGAATCTGGATGGCTGGTAAACGATGGTTCCATTCTCAAACCCGGTTCATGATCGGATGGAGTTAACGCTGAAATGGAAGCAACAGAAAGAGGTTAGGTTCTCCTGATAGTGTCAGATCAGTTGCCACGGCTGTTTGTCGCGGACTCGTATACTTCGTTGCGTTATGCCATGGGAACACTCCTCTACATCGCACGAGTAAGAGTCTGAACACGGAAACGAGCGCTGGCCATTTTACATATTTCCATGGTAATTCGCATATCTACATCCATGCATAGTTTGGTCGTGCGAATGAATGGAGTGGTAACAATGTGAGTACTTGAAGCGTGGACGGACTCTTTGAAACCAAATATACTCAAGCTCCGAGTAGTTGGCTTTCCGACCTTGAACCCGATGCACTCAGAGTCTCAGAACTACCGAAACGATCCAGAGCCAAGCTGAACCGGGCCATAGGGCTTTCGAAAAGAGAACCGGTGTGGATCGACATTGCGACTAATAGATAACGCACCGAATTGGGGTGACACGCATATAGGCGGGAGTATGGAAAGCAGGAGCATCGTGCTCACGCTAGCAGAAACTCTCCACCCGACGAATCAACGACGATATATATCCGACATGCTACTGTGTTATCTGCATGATCATGATCTGTCGCACGCCACTTTACTCACGACAGTCAATGTGCCTGCAAAGTATTCACTCACCGACCCAAAACGCCATTGCGACTCTGTTGTATGCGTTGACTGAGCCTTTTGCCGTGCATTTTCTGTATAGCGATAGCGACAGTGAGTGAGGTATCTCCGGGGGATGTCAGCCACCAATACGCCAACACGAGGTACGAGCGCGCAAGGCTGTGTGAACTGATCAATATCACGATCGATAAGACGGAAGGAGCGGATATAATATACGGTGTGGTGGATTCGTTCACCTTTCCCCTGCACTCCCAACCACGATTCCCCTCTGTCTCTTGCACGGTGGCCAGGTATGTCGTCCACGGAAAAAAGTGCGTGTTAGTCGTCGGCGAATGCCTGTAATGACCTCTCATCAACTTTCAGGTGGATCGAGAATGATTGAAATCAATACTCAACATCCGATACACTCGGTCCTGTTTGCAGAGGATGGCAAGCAGGTCTTGAGCGGCGGTGTTGAGGGGATAATTCGGCGATGGCGGGTGGAAGACGGACAAGAGGTCGGCGAACCAATTCGAACTGAAGGGGCAGAAATCCACGCTGCCGCGCAGTCTCCAGATGGTTGGTGTGTGGACTGAGGCGTTTAGATTCAAGCGATGGAAGTACGAGTGTGAGAGTGTGGGATGCGCAGACCAAGAAAAAAGTCCTCGACATCCACGGCCACACCGACACGGTATTCTCTGTGGACATCTCTCCCGACTCGACGAAAATCGCGACAGGTGGGCTTGACAATCGAGTATTCATCTTCAGCATAACCACAGGAGAAAGACTCGTGGGACTCGTACGCGACAGTCGGGTCGTGGCTGTGCGGTTCTCTCCCACATCACAAAAATTGCAGAAACATAACATGCCCAAACACGGTATGTTACCGGCGGCTTACCAAAATAGGACGATACACATCATTAGATAAGACTTAGGGGCTCTCAACGACAATACATCCTCCTGGTGAAAACACGAGCAGTTCATGTATTCTATTATAATGTCTGTAACACGGGTCGGAGTGCACCATATTTCAAGACCATCCTTGTCCTGTCCGCTGAGCCATTGTCATTCAAGAACACACCAGCTTCCTCCGCTGAAGTCAGTGCCACCTCGAATCCAGAGCAAGAGATGCTACGGCGATCGCTTGCACACCTCCGCCATCTTGAGTACTGCTACAGATACCGCGACCGCTGCTGGTACGACCCCTGCGACGAATACAGCGACCGCGACAGACACGACGACCGTCACTGCTACAACCACAGCTGGTGGTGTAATACCAACGTTTACCGATATTGTCCGGCGATGGCCTAGCGATGCGAGTCATCCTTTTGGAAAGAGCTGTCAGAAGCGCTACGACGATGGCCAGTACCACCCTGACCCCAAGTTTGACGATGGGATGTATCACCGTGGGACGAGTCAGAAGAAGCGCTATGAGTCGGATGACAATGGTCAGTACCATCCCGACCCCAAGTTCGACGACGGGAAGTACCACCCCAATCCCAATGGATACCACCATGATACATGACAGCTCAGAAGAGTATCTCTTGGGAATGGCATGAGTTGCTGTCTCGTTAATCGAGTTCGCGTCTCCGTCAGAAACAACGGTCGATGATTCTGTCTCCAAGAACTCCTCGCTGTGTGCCGTGGCTGCTGAATAACTTATTGTTTGACCCTTGTCACGTCGAAGATACGACGAAGGTGATGAAGCCCTAGGGGTGTACTGCTCATCGACATGTGTTAGAAGCTCTAGAAGCCAAAGTTAGGGTAGGCTCTATAAAGTGACTCAACGACCATCACCTGCAAGGTTGATGTGACTTTGCCGAGCCACCTTTAAGCGTGTTTGCTCAGGTTTGTTTTCCCATGTCGAGTTATGCCGCACTGCGCGACCAACCTCTTCTGTCGGTGAGTATTCTGATCCAGAATCATCATCGAATGCCAGTCGCAAGGAGTCACCAGACCCTTCGGAACTACTTGGTCGAGAATCGGATCCGCTTGAGTCATCCAGACCAGGGTGCATGAGGGAGAGCAACTCTCGTCGGCATTGTCCGTCAGCGCCATCGACTCGTGTATTTCGGGAAGGCAATCGATGGTACCTTTTTTGGTACCTCTTGTCACTCGGGGAACTCATACGGCACCAACCACTGATCGACATGAGTACTGAGGACGTGCTGAAACGAAGATGTGCACAAAGTGGATGAGTGGCTGTGTGATCATTGGTACATGATGGTCCGTGCACATTTTTCAGGCAGAGTTTGAAAGCATCCTTCGTCAATTCCATTTGGCTACACCTCACGTACCAGCTCGATGATGACCCCCAGGATGACATCCACGCACTTTTCAGCTACCACATGGCCGCAACTCAGGACATGCCCATTGGTAGGGAAGTGCAGGGGTAGGTACCAGGTGTCACATGTCACAGGTCTACTGATCATCTCACAGATCTGCAGGATTTCGAACCAGCGCGTCAAAGAAGGCAACTGCATCGAGATGAATTAGGTAAGTTGTGTGATTGTGGGCACAATGTATCACTTACTGACACGCATATAGCCAGGTATGGAGTCGAGATGGACGAATTCGAGGACCGGACCATCACATGGGCAGCCACTCCCCTGCTCTGTTCCACACCATCACGACGATGAGCAGCAAGGTCGTTTCCTATCCTGCCGTCGAAACCGTTCACGAGGACAACATCTGCCACCTCATCTTTGCTCCCCTACGAAGTCATGATCCCCTTGTAGCTTCTCGCGCACAGCGCATCGCAGAGTCTGCCATTTAAACACTTCAAGGTGCTGGGGTAGTATTTGGTGTCGAGATGTTCCTCATCCAAGATGGTACCTGTTACGGTCTACGAAGGGGGTACACTTTTTCCTTGTTCTTTTGCTTGTCCTCGCCCTCCGTTTCTCTACAGACTCGTCTTCTCGCCGTACGCGGCTGTATTCGTAGTGGAGTCGTCCTCCACATGTACCAGATACGTTCTCTCGATCGTCTCTCTCTTTTGGCTCACACGGCGCCCCGCCCATACCATATTAGGACCTCCGTTCCGTCTCCGCCACTGTCACCTTATTCAGACTTCGTAAGGCAGTGGCATAGCCTTTCCTTTTATATTCGTAGATCGCTATCTCGTGCTGCGCACTCATAGCCTCTTGCTGCGGATAGCTGCGCATTCAACTGCGCTTTACTGCGGATGCTGCGCATCCCATTTATATCCTTCATCTAGATTAGGGGCCTACCGTATATATAGTCGTCGTCTCTCCCTGTATTTTCCCTAAGCTAGTTCTACGCAATACCAGCGTTGATCTTGCCTCACCACCTCCGAGTTCTAGTGAGTCTTCGGATACCTAGAATAGGAGAGACCCGCTTAGGCTTCGCATCGTCTCGAAGCTCGGCATTCGTCCTTGAGTTGAACTCCTCGCTATCTCGCTTATTCTTCGACCAGTATCGCAGCACGCTACGACAAGTCTACGCTGTGCGTTACAAAAGAACTAGCTTTTCCCCTTGTCCCTACTTTCACGTAGAGGACATTCCCCCACTCCGACATTTCCCGAATCGGCAGATTCAGAGCGCCTTCAGACTCCCCGCCACCCTCTCCACCCACCGTGTCTTCTCCTTCCCCGCGCCCCCGTATCCACCTTCTTCCTGACGGACATCCGTTCCACGTTGTCTTACCTGACCGATTCTCCTCTCCGGATCGAATCGCTCATTACAGACAAGTCCAACAGCAACTAGCGGATCTCAACAGGAGCCAAGGAAGGGACTTAGACGCTCTCCCGTCCACCTCTGAATTAGCTGCCCCCTCTACTCCCGACGTTGTCCTTAGCGAGGACCCTCCTCTTGTTTTTCACGACCCTGACCCGGAACCGACCGCGCAGGAGGACATTGAACTTGACCCGGCTCCAGAAGACGAAATGGTTTCAGAAATAAAGGCCGGCCTTCCCGAGGACTTTTCCGGGGAGGCAGAGGATGCCAACAGATGGCTCCTCTCGATGAACGCGTACTTCACCATCAACAAAGCACTCTTTACCGACACGACAAAGTCCCTTACTTTCCTCAACAAGATTAGTAAGGGCCGGGGAAAGACATTTGCTGAAGGATGGTTGATGAAGCTCGCAAACTCGGCTATCGCCGACAGTGAAAAGACCTTCGACAAGATTAAAGAAGCTTTCGAGACCGCCTTTTCCCCCTACGATGTAGCAGCCAAGGCAAGGATAGACCTTTCCAAACTCCGTCAAACTGCTGGAAAGGATACCGAGGGAGCGTGGAGCGATGGGTTCACTACCTACGCTTCGCAATTCCAACTTCTCGCCGAGAAGTCAGGTATCACTGACAAGCACGCTCTTGTGGAGTGGTTTATCCATGGCCTCAGCCCCAGACTTGCCACGATGATCCTCTCGTGCGACAAGATTCCCGACAGCTACCAGGACTGGATAAAGAAGGCGGGCCAGTTCTCTCAACAACTGAGGAGAATTGGAGACTTACGAAAGGGAGTGCCACACATACCGGCTCCCTCTCCTCGATCGCACAGAGACCCGTACGCGATGGACGTAGATGCCGTACGCCTATCGCCGACTCAGCGCGCTGAGTATATGCGGAAGAATCAATGCTTCATTTGTCACCAGGTTGGCTGTAGGTCTTCCAACCACAAGGGATCCGGAACCGACCGGACCACACGTCCCCGCCTGACCACATCCTCCGGACGCACCGCACGTCCTACTTACAAAGTCCCGCAACGACGGGCACGGACCACCACCACAATGGAGGAGGATGATGAACTCTCGGCTTACCTCGAAGAAATGGGGAGCATCGAGAAAGGCGCCGCTATAAAGATCCTCAAAACTGCTTTCGGGGAGGGCAGCTCGTCCGCGGACGAGGAGGCTGGCTACCAGGCCATGGCTGAGGTAAGAACGGCCACTTACCAAGAGTGCCAAAAGGAAGCGATCAGGGCAGCACCACGAGCCAGGGCTGTACGATCTGGACCATGGAACAATAGGTTCTCCGCTATCGCGCCGGCGGAGCTCTGGGACGCCACCTCAGAGAAAGCCCAGGATCATTATCCTGGCACGTACCCATATGATGATGTCCAATCATTGGTGGACGCGGACGCAGCTACTCCCACGGGTCAAGGGACGGGGCTTGGACCGCAACCTTCTTCACAAGAAACTGCCATCAGAAACACAGTCAAACACGGAATCAGAGTGGCACGGGCAGGAGTGAGTGAAGAGGCAGGGGCACTTGCGATATCCGGAACCGACCGGAACAAGTCGCTCGGACGTGGAACCGACCACGCCAACCCACATACGGCAAACAACGGTTTCTGTGGACACTGCATACAGACTACGTCTGGTTTCTGCAAAGGAGCATGTGAGATACCTGGACCCGACCAGGACACGTGGCTCGGAACACCTGGAACCGACCAGGGTTTTTGATGGGCAGGGATGGGTCAACGTCATCTCTAGCCAATAATTTTTCTCATAGGTTATCTCCAGTGTTTGTATCAGGTGGTGCTTCGCAATCCATATCTATTCCTGTCACCCTCTACCCACCTGATCGCACTGCGTTCAAAAGCGTTGACACAAAAGCCCTTATCGACTCCGGGGCAACCGGTTGCTTTATCGACTATGCTACGGTAGTGGCGTGCGACATTCCCACTACACGACTCAAGACTCCCCTGCGGGCGAGCAATGTTGATGGAACTCCCAACAAAAACGGCCTGATCAGAAAACAGGCAAGAGTAGTGATGAAACTCGGGGAAACGATAGAGACCCGTGATTTCCTTGTTATTGACTGTGGCAAGGATGACATCATACTAGGACTCCCTTGGCTCCGGGACGTAAACCCGACCATAAACTGGGAGAGAGGAACAGTTTGGATTAAAGAGGCGGAACCGACCATCACCAGCCGTGAAGACGAAGTGGCTGCGGCCCATACTATCAACGTCTTCAATAGAAAATGCCAGGTCAACAAATTACGCAAACGCAACGCTCTGTGGTGGAAGCAACGCGTCGACCCGCCGAAACGTGACCTGATGGTACCTGACGTGGACCCGACCACGCAACGGGAGGACATGCCGGAGCTCATACACTATGAGGAGGATGAAGAAAACGAGCTGGACGGGCGCTCCATTAAGAAAACTACTATATCGACGTCTCTAGCCCAAGGGGCAGAGAAACCCAAGAAGGAACTCCTGCGGGACTTCCAAAACTTCGAGGACGTCTTCCAAAAGAAGGACGATGGTCCCCTTCCGCCTTACCGGTCGTTCGATCACGGCATAGATCTAGACGACTCATTTTCACCAAAGGTTGCCAAGGCCTACCCGCTTAACCCCAAGGAGCGAGAGGCATGTAAAGATTTCATTGACGAACACTTGAAGGCTGGACGTATTCGCCCATCGAATTCCCCCATGGCTTCCCCATTCTTCTTCGTCTCAAAGAAGGATGGTAATCTTCGCCCTTGCCAAGATTATCGGTATCTCAACGAGCATACCATCAAGAACGCTTACCCTCTCCCGCTCATCGGAGACTTGATGGACCAGCTCAAGGGATCTCGTCATTTCACGAAGATGGATATTCGCTGGGGCTATAATAACGTCCGGATCAAGACTAAAGATGCCTGGAAGGCGGCGTTCATCACGCCCTTCGGCCTCTTCGAGCCTCTCGTCATGTTTTTCGGCCTGTGCAACAGTCCTGCGACCTTCCAGTCGTTCATGGACTTTATATTCAAGGATATGGTGGCGGAAGGATGGTTAATCATCTACATGGATGATATGTTGATCCACTCTAGGGATCTTACGGAACATCACCAACGAACGAGGCGAGTTCTAGAGCGGTTACGGGACAACCGTCTTGGCCTCAAATTAGAGAAATGTACGTTCGACGCATCCTCGGTTGAATTCCTAGGGATGGTCGTCCAAGAGGGTATCATTGCGATGGACCCTACCAAGTTATCGGCAATCGCCACCTGGGAACCACCTACTTCGGTTCGCGCAGTCCGCTCATTCATAGGGTTCTGCAACTTCTACCGCAAGTTTATTCCGAAATTCTCGGAAATTGCTAGGCCGATCTTGGATTTGACGAAGAAAGGGCAGCCGTGGTCCTGGACGCACGAGCAACAGAAGGCATTCGACCTCCTCCGAACGGCCTTCACATCTAAACCCGTACTTGCAATGCCGGATACATCGAAAGACTTTTATGTCATGACAGACGCCTCGCTCACTGCGACCGGGGGCGTGCTGATGCAGAAGGACGGTAACGGAGACTTACACCCTTGCTGCTACATATCCCAGACGTTCTCACCGGCGGAACGTAACTACGACATATATGACAGGGAACTACTGGCTGTCATCCGCGCACTCGAGGAGTGGCGGCACTACCTTACCGGCACCGGCCGGCCCGTAACTGTGCTCACAGACCACAAGAGTCTGTGCTATTTCAAGGACCCCAGGAAGCTCTCTAGGCGGCAAGCTAGATGGATGCTCACGTTACAGGACTATGACCTCCTGTTCCAACATGTACCGGGTGCCAACATGGGCCCCGCGGACGCTCTCTCGCGCAGGGATGATATGGACACCTCCGGCGACAATGCCAAGGTGACCCTGTTGCCAGGGGAGCTATTTTTGAAACGAATCGACCTCGACCTTCAGGAGGCCATCGTCACATCCACTGCGGTGGATGGCTTTGTCATTGACCAGCTGCGCAAACTACACGAGGGTACATCGGGGATTCCCCGTTCCTCTATTCATGATTGGCGGTATGACGATGGTTTGCTCTACTTCAAGGATCGGGCATATGTGCCTGAGGACCACCGGAACGACCTCCTCCACGTTCTCCATGACTCGCCTGCGGGGGGTCATGGCGGTTATTACCGGACCGTTAACGCGGTACAGCGGGATTATTGGTGGCCTGGCTTGACAGCTTACGTCCGGCGCTTCATCCAAGGATGCGCTGTCTGCCAGGCTAACAAGGTCAACACCCATCCCACCGTCCCTCCTCTTACCCCTCTTCCGGTCGCCTCCACTCGCCCTTTCGCAACACTTTCGGTCGATCTCATTACGGACTTGCCGCCGTCCAACGGATATGATTCAGTCATGGTCGTGGTCGACCATGGGCTTACAAAGGGGGTGATTTTCACTCCAACTCACAAGAGTGCGGACGCCTGCGGGGTCGCGCAGCTCTTCTTCGAAAAGATTTTCCCACGATTTGGCCTCCACGATAAGATAATCTCTGACCGCGGTCCGCAGTTTGCCTCGGCCTTTGCCCTGGAACTGGCAAGACTCCTGGATTACGATCCCCTTCTTTCTTCCGCATACCATCCGCAAACCGACGGAGAAACGGAACGGGTCAATCAGGAGCTAGAGACGTATCTTCGGATCTTTTGCCAAGGGGATGCCACCCGATGGTCGGACCTCTTACCAATGGCAGAGTATTGCCATAACTCCTCCGTGCATTCGGTAACAGGAAAGACACCATTCTCACTGATGATGGGGTACGAGCCGAGGGCCTACCCAAGTTTAGGAAAAACCACCTTCCTCCCCGCACTAGAAAAACGCCTTGGAGACCTCGATGAGGCTCGCAAGGAAGCCACCGCCGCCCACAAAAAGGCACAACGATACATGAGGGAACGCGTTTCCTCCCACTTTAAACCATGGAGGGTCGGAGATAAGGTTTGGCTCGAGGGCCGTAACCTGAGACTTCGATACCCATCTCGAAAACTCGCACCACGCCGCGAAGGCCCATTTGAAATTACACAGGTAATATCACCTGTCTCGTACAAGCTGCGGCTTCCACGAACGTGGAAAATCCACAACGCCTTCCACGCCTCCCTTCTCACCCCATATAGAGAGACTGCGGAACACGGAGCAAATTTTGTTCCGCTTCCGCCAGATCTCATCGACGGAGAAGATGAATTTGAAATTGAACAGATCTTGGCCCATCGGGGCTCCGCACGTCGCCGCCATTACCTTGTTTCATGGAAAGGATACCTGTCCTCCGAAAACACTTGGGAACCAGAGTCCAATCTTGGACACGCCATCACCCTGCTTGAGGAATATAAAGGCAGGGATCCCCTGGCCTTTCCTCCATCGTCGTAACTCCCACCAGTCGTCACTCGAGTCGAGCCGCCGCTCCTCCCATCTTATACCAACAGAAATCCCTTGATGTCCCACTCGCTCAATGTCGCAGTACCCCTTCGACTCCACAGACTCCCCATCGTATCGCGCCGCATCCTCTACGCTTCCATTCTCGAGAGTCCCGCCGCCGCTATCGCCATATCCTCAATACCCGCCTTCAGAGACGTTCCGATACTCAAATCTTTGGTGGTCATCTTTCATACATACGCCACTGCCCGAACCATCCACGCCCAACTCTTCCCAGATGGGACCCTGCCTATCTACACCGCCGCCATGGGGCAGGCCATCCACGCCTCCAGAGAGGCCATCCTTGACGCCTGTGCCGACCATGGATTCGACGATGTCATTCGCAGACTCCCCGGTTCTCTGTACATGCACATACTGCGCCCAATCGTCCACTCCCTACCTACACACCTCCGACAATACTACTTGGATGACCGCCCAAACCACCCCTGGGATAACGACCCTTGGGCAAGGGAGTATAGCCGAGGAAGCGGATACTCTCCCGTCCCGATCTGGGACGATGACTCCACCGTCGCCCCCGCCGCTACCCGTTCGTCCTCCCCGTCCTCCCACTCCTCATCCACTATTCCCCTACTCGTCGCGTCCCCTTCTGAGATCTCTCAGTCACCTTCCCGAAGCGGAAGTATTGGAGCTGCTGGAGGAGCTGGCGATCCTCTTGTTCCCGGAGCCGCCCTGTCCGACGTACTCTCCTTCCTCTCCTCCATCCCACTCCGACCTCGGGGAACTCCTACCCCAGAACCCTCCAACGTACTTCCCGCTCGAGAACATCCCTCCACTCCGACTCCCACACGAAGGAATAATCGTGCTCTCAAACGGAGTTACCGAATCATTCTGTACGGACTCGCCAGTTCCTCAGCAGGAGCTGTGGGGAAACGTGTTTCGGGAGATCGAGGAAAGTCGCGACAGACAACTCCGTTCCCCTCCTCCTCTATTTCCAATGCTGAGGCCCGCGCGTCGACGCCCATATCCGCGCCGGGTACTTCAGCCAATCCAATAAACGTGGATCGCTTCCCTTCTCCTCTTCTCCCCGCTACACCCGCTCGTCCCACTCGTCCCCTTCAATGTTTTACGTGCAACCAGACTGGTCACGTCCGCGTCGACTGCCCTCATTACGAGTGCCCACTCTGTCGAATGACCGCTCCCGGCCATATCCAGGCCTGGTGTCCCCGACGTATCTGTCTTCTCTGTGGCGAATTTGGTCACAGCGACGAATTCTGCCCCAAGCGGCGCAACCCCCTCGACGACGTCGATCTCACAGACTACGAGGTCAACGAGGGAGACCAGAGTGGTTGATAAAGTCTCGCAGGTGCTTCGACCGTACGAAGGGGGTAATGTTACGGTCTACGAAGGGGGTACACTTTTTCCTTGTTCTCTTGTCCGTCCTCGCCTTCCGTTTCTCTACAGACTTGTCCTCTCGCCGTACGCGGCTGTATTCGTAGTGGAGTCGTCCTCCACATGTACCAGATACGCTCTCTCGATCGCCTTCCTCTTTTGTCTCACACGGCGCCCCGCCCATACCATATTAGGACTTCCGTTCCGTCTCCGCCACTGTCACCTTATTCAGACTTCGTAAGGCAGTGGCATAGCCTTTCCTTTTATATTCGCTATTTGCTATTTCATGCTGCGCACTCATAGCCTCTTGCTGCGGATAGCTGCGCATTCAACTGCGCTTTACTGCGGATGCTGCGCATCCCATTTATATCCTTCATCTAGATTAGGGGCCTACCGTATATATAGTCGTCGTCTCTCCCTGTATTTCCCTAAGCTAGTTCTACGCAATACCAGCGTTGTTTCTACGCCTCACCTCCTCCGAGTTCCAGTGAGTCCTTAGGATACCTGGAATAGGAGAGACCCGCTTAGGCTTCGCATCGTCTCGAAGCTCGGCACTCGTCCTTGAGTTGAACTCCTCGCTACCTCGCTTATTCTTCGACTCGTATCGCAGCACGCTACGTTAAGACTACGCTGTGCATTACAGCTTTCAACGATCGAACAGCACAATTTCTATGTAAGCAAAAGCCCCCCAAGTTGGGCTTGATAGTAACATGTATTGTGTGTAACATTACAGCTACTTCCAAAAGATGCTCGTGATATTCTCGAGCCCACCAATGTACACGAAGTATATTCAGCTTCCCGCTCACGGAGATCCTGTCCCGGCGAAAATACGGAACAAAACAAAATTTTGGCCCTATTTCAAGGGTGCAGTCGGTGCAATCGATGGCAGCCATATTCATGCCGCGACTCCTGCGTATCTATGTCCAAATTATCGGAACCGCAAGGGGTTCATATCACAGAACTGTGTCTTTGTTTGTGATTTCGACCTCAATTTTACATATACGCTTACAGGATGGGAGGGATCCGCGACTGATGCGCGTGTCTACGAAGATGCAAGGACCCGGAACAATCTCACTGTACCTGACGGGAAATATCTGCTTGCCGACGCAGGATATCCTATGCGCACGGAGCTTCTCATCCCATATCGTGGCGTTCGTTACCATCTCGCAGAGTGGGGGCGAGCTCGTATTAGGTATTTCCTACTATCTCTCAGATCTATTGACTACTCTGACCCTAATCAGACCAGCAAACAAAGAAGAATTGTATAATCTACGCCATGCTTCCTTACGGAACGTCATCGAGCGTGCATTTGGTGTCTTGAAACGACGTTTCCGTATCCTTTTGTTACCAGCTGAATATTCCCTCGAAGTACAAGCACGCATTCCCGCAGCTCTTTGTACCATCCACAACATAATCTATTCACACGATCCTATTGATGAACAACTTGCAGACGAACTGGCTGTTAATGATGGCAATCCAGCGGGCCCGAATGAGGATCTGGCTGTTGATGCGGAAAATGTAGTTGGTGTAGATGGCCCAGGGATACAACAAAATATGCAGACTAGGCGAGATAACATTGCATCTGCAATGTGGACGGACTACCAGCGCATCCGCGAGGCTCGTGCGGCGGCGGCTGTGGACTCGGACGATGGGGATATAGACTCCAGTGGTGAAGACGGCTTTGATTCTAGTGGCGAGGAATGACTCAGTGGATGGTGGCTTCATGTACTATTAGTTTTCCTTTCGAACCAGTTGTGGTCCACTCAATTTGACGAACTGCAAAGATAGAGACCACCCGGGTCACGGAAATGATTGCAATACGTTGTACAGAACAGGATGAAATATAGTACTAGTACAACTCGACAGCTACAAATCCAACTTGGCCGCCGTGATCACATATCCCCACCGCCACCGCTCGAGCCCACAGTCGGAGCTTCATGTCGATTATACAAGTCCCTAACATACGCTTGACGTGACTCGAGGTCTGGGATGGCTGTATATACAGCGGCATTGTTGCCATTTGATGCGCTGAGAATTCCGAGCATAAATCGGCGGTGATCAGCAGGCATATCAACATCAGCGAAGAGGGCTTCCGTTGCCCTCTGGGTTAAGACCATGGGGTCAAGGAAGGTTGTCCTGACTGTGTCTGTAAGATGGTTGATTGAGCTTTGCACCCCTACAAGGGCGACAGCAGGAGAAACCTTCGACACAGCAGCCTTGTCATCACCGGTAGCGGCTGTTTTCTTGCGCTTGCTAGGAGCTTGATGCGAAGTGTTTGATGCCGAAACTGGAGGAACGGACGACGAGGGGGGGACGGAGGCGGACGCTGAGGAGGTCTCATCAGGGCCAGACATGTTTGAGAACGAGCGCTTGCTTGAGGATTTGGGGGGCACCAGATGTGGCGTATCTGCAAGCAGCGGGGCCTACACAGAATATTATGTATTGTCGGAGAAGAGGAATGAAAGCATACCATCTCGTCGTCCACAGCCATGGGAGACTCTGTGGTTGAATTGGCACCGTTGAAAGCCATACGACCGGTAGCACCACCGGATGGGAAAATCTCATGCATCATCTCGTAGTGCTCCCATCCGGAGTTTCGAAAAGGTTTCATCAATGTGCCCGCCTAACAAACAGAGTAAAAAAGAATAATATGTACTTGTGGATTATCCATACATACCTTTCGTTCGACATATTTATCCCAGACATCGGCGGCATCAACACCTTGAATATTGGCACCTCGTGTGTTGTCCCAGTGAAGACCTGATTTGTTACAGCGATACGACTCGATCGCATTGTATGTGGCTTTGAGCTGATAGGTATCATCGAGTAAGATATAGTACAATGTTAGACTACTACGTTTACTTACCGTACCCCACTTATACCCAACCATCTTCCCCGTCTTGACAGCACCAACACCATTGAAGTGTGGTCTGATATGGGCGGCAGCGGCATTGTATGTCACCTCCTTGAAGTTCCCAGAATCACCGCGCTCTGCGCGGTGTTGATGGAGGTAATCGATGAGGGCGGTGATCTCCTTTGGTGTCCACCTTGCTTTGTCTGAAGACCCCCCAGACGTCGCAGTACCAATCTGTTCAGCCATTAGATCGGCACTCCGTAGGCCAATGTTTGCGACAAGCTCCAAGAAAGCCTTTAGAATGAGACGGTGGGTGTAGGAGATGGCAACCCCAGGATAAGAATCGATGGACGCAAGCATAGGGTAGAATTCAAGGGTGAGTCACATTCGAGCTCCGAACTGAAGCCGATTCCATGCCGAATCGCCAAAGACTCACGTTACTCTACCCACGGGTTCTGTTGGTTTCTGTACAGACTCTTAGGGGCATAACTTATAGTGAGGGCCGGTAGTTACTATAAAAGGAGCGAGGCTGATTACGAACAATTTGAAACCAGGCTGGTCCAGGAATATGGTTATATATGGACGCGTCTGACTCTGACTCTGATGGTCCACACTGAACTGCATTGTCTCCCCATCAGTGCAGACGAGCCACCACACGTCCACACAGTGTTGGCAGAGTATAAAACACGATCTTTTGTGACGGTAAGACCCTCATTTTTCCAACTACTCAGAAACACTCATCATTCTCGTTCTGTGTTCATTAACTTTGCGTTTCACGGCTCCCAAGGACAAACATCACGCCGTGCCACTATCGTATGAGCCCGATGGAGAGGACATGAGGCCCGACTTTCTTCTGTTGCCGATCGAAGCATTCTCTGATGATCTGAAGACGGTCGATCCGAAGTACGTCAACTTCACGGCTGCGCACCTTGTCGGGGAGTCGAAGAACAAGGACGTAGCTGCTGGGATAGAACGGATGCAACGGTATGCACGGGGCCTGAAACGGGCTCAGCCATGGGTCTATTATGTGCTTGGGATGACAGTCACAAGAGACAGGGCGGTGTTCATGCGTGGAGAGGGTAGCGGGATGGAACGTATAGATCTGATGCTCACTGACGGTCGTGGTTGCATCGAATTCATTCGGATCTTGCTTGGTCTCGCGTTGGCGGACAAGGTAGACTTGGGCCACAATCCAGACGTGGTGCTGGGATGGAGAGAACAGGCTTGCAAAGCTCTCAACGTATCTCGGGCAAAAGCCACGTCACGACAGCCGCACGGGAACGATCAAGTGGCCTCTTTCCCAGATCCTCTTACACGAGTGCGCATGTCTGAAACTCGAGATGCATCTCGCCCACAGAGTGATCCGGTCACTCTCCACGAAAATCTAACCCCGTCATCGTCCACAAAAAGGGATCACTCGGAGATCGAAGATGACGGCGACGAGGGGAAGCGCTCGAAGAAACGCAAGACCGGAGAGAACACCGCCAGATACGTCGATCGTTTCGTCTTCTACCCGGTCACCGTTTATGATCATCAATGCTTGGGCACCCTGTTCACAGCCAGCTCGATTCGTGGAAGGGGAACTACGGTATTCTCTGTCGTGCGCAAGGAGAAGCGGGCGGCGTTGAGAATGGCATGGCAAGATGTCACCCGGATGTCGGAACAGGACGCAGTCATGGAGCGCCTGAAGGACCAAGAGTCTCAACTTCACCCCAATGTGATTGTGCCGCTCATGTACGTGTCATTCTATTACGTGTCCTGGCACACTACGCATTGATAGATATCCAGGACGGAAAAAGTAGAGAAGGGCGGCAAGATGTGCACGACACTGGAAGGGATCAGAGGATTCCTTGATGGTCAGATCGAGGAACTGGGTGTGGAGAACCGTGTACTGACGATCTCTGCTTCCGAGTTGAAGCGACCGGTAAAGTACTTCTGGGGCGTGCATGACTTCGTACGAGGGCTACGCGGTGCACTGTTAGGTATGTTTCTCTTCTTGTCATTGTCGTACGTTGATACGACGACGGGGAAGGGCACGAATATCTGACCAAGATCGGCATCTTGCACCGGGACATCAGCGAGAACAACATTGTTCTCGGGCTTCGTCCCGGAGACGAGCGAGGCTATTTGATCGATCTCGACATGGCCATCCTCCAAAATGCCGAAGAACCTACGCAACCTGGGCCAGTTGAACATGAGCCGCTATTTTCAAGATACCATAGGCGGAAGTCTTCTATTCTTCCTGAACCTCATAGTAAAAGAAACATGAGAGCTCTTCGAACGGTATGTGCACTACCAATCCCTTGTCGATACCTCTTCACCAGCATGACAGGGAACTTTTCCTTATATTTCCTACAACGTCCTCTGGGGTGGAAGGCATACGCAATTCGATGACGTAGAGTCCTTCCTCTACGTCCTTTTGTTGTTCTTTTTTTCGTACGCAGGGCCACTTTCTGCTTCGGAGTTGCGCAAGGCAGACGAAACTGGGTTCGTCCAAGCTATCGGGTCAGGCTGTGCCTCCCATATGAGGAACTGGCCGAAGGTATATGCTGACTGGGCGGATGGTAAAGCTCAGCAAATTGGGAACAATAAGCAATCCGCGATCGGGACCTCCTGTGGCGTAAACCAAGTCGTCGAAAGCGCTGAATTCATGGATTGCCTGCAAAACAACTGGCCGATGGAAATTCATGACCCAATCTACGATCTCATCAAGGCTTCTTTCAGGATATTCTACAGAAGTACGCTACGTGCGCCCACCAAGGGATCACGCACAGAAGTCTCGCATGCTGAATTCGTCAGCATGCTGGACGAGTGGTTAAACTTGTACTCTAATCTAGAAGACAAATTCTCAAATTGTCCCTTCAAGCAGTCTGAGGGTACGTTGGGTGTTCCCTGTTCAGAAGATATACTTCGCTTACCGTGTTGATTTTGCACAGTCCTGACATATCCCGTGGTGGATAGATAAGTTATCGTATAAATGACCCTTCTGATATACCATGCATTCTCTCTCGCGACGCCAGTGTTGGTCACCTGTTCATGGACATCTACTACATAACTGCACTCTTGTATTCTCTACATGTAAGGCATACAATACACAAATCCCACATCTACTACTGTCGGTTACTACATCGTGGACGGTAGTCTAATTCACATGGACGGAACAGGAGGTAGGAAGTTACCAAACCATTATTGATCTCCATCGTTCAAGTCCGAGCAAGGTTTGCAGCCGACAATGTCCGAGTCACGGTGCTCCTAGAGGGAGCGACTCGGACTCTCTGAACAATGAAAACACCAGTGAGAGCTACTACTAAGTAGCTGTCTATTTCTCGTTTACTAGCACTGGTGTATCTCATTCAAAGAGCACTGGCACCGTGACGAGTTTGAGGCAAACACTATTGCAGGACTCCGTTGACGGGCGAGAGTGCAGTTTGTGAGATTCAACTGCCGTGTAATGGGGCGGGTGATTGCGACACTGGGCAGTGTAAACGATTCGTTCGCACACGACATGGTGACCGGAAGGGTTTTACATGAGCTGGGGGTACTAGTACTTTGTAGAAGTGGGTCATACTTCACAATCCATGGATTATCTTCTCTACAACAATCTCTACAACAAACCAGGCATCGTAATAATACAAAGGTGCTACATAGTAGACGTCCAAGTGGGTACATTGATCCCGGCATTTGTTTGACGCATAGTGGGTCAGGAGAGTCATGTACACTACAGATGTCCAACTGTCAAGAATCTGTTTCACATATCGCTGCAGGAAAACCAAACAAGGTAAGCAAAGTATATCCCTTGAGCAACCAACAGAAGCCCGGCGTACCCTCAGATTCCTTGAAGGGACAGTTCGAAAACTTGTCTTCCAGATGAGAGTACGCGTCCAACCACTGGTCCAGGATGGTGACGAATTTAGCATGCGAGACTTCTGTACGTGGTTGCTTTCCAGCCATACGTGAAGTGTTTTGATCAAACATCCGGAAAGAACTCGCGATCAGGACGCAAATCGGGTGGTGCAGCTCCTTTGGCCAATTATTCTCCAGAGAGTCCACGAATTCAGCGCTTTGAATCATCATCACCACGCCACGAGGAGTGGAGATCGCAGTGTGCTTCTGATCGGCTATAATATTGGTTTCTCCATCAGCCCAACCAGCGTACTTCCTCGGCCAATTTCTCATATGGGAGGAACGGCCAGACCCAATAGACTGGGTAAACCCGGCTTCGTCTGCTTTGCGCAACTCCGAAATAGAAAGCGGCCCCGCGTATGAGAAAAAAAACAATAAGAGGACGTAGGCGAAGGACTCTACGTCATCGAATTGCGTATGCTTGCCACCCCACAAGATGTTGTAGGAAATATAAGGAAAGGTTCCCTGGTATGCTAGTGAGTTAATGGCGGCGAGGGATTGGTACCACACGTACGGTCCGGAGAGCTCTCACGTGTTTCTTGCCATCGGGCTCAGGAAGGGTGGGAGATCCCTGCGCGAAAAACGTGTAAAGTCCGGTTTGGGGTTCGATTGGTTGAGTGCGAGCCTGAGGTAGTGTAGGCTCAGTAGCATTCTGGAGGATGGCCATGTCGAGATCGATCAAATAGCCTCGTTCGTCTCCAGGACGAAGCCCGAGAACGATGTTGTTCTCGCTGATGTCCCGGTGCAAGATGCCGATCTTCGTCAGATATTCGTGCCCTTCCACGTCGTCGTATCAACGTACGACAATAACAAGGAGAATGAAACATACCTAACAGCGCACCGCGTAGCCCTCGTACGAAGTCATGCACGCCCCAGAAGTACTTTACCGGTCGCTTCAACTCGGAAGCAGAGATCGTCAACACACGGTTCTCCACACCCAGTTCCTCGATCTGGCAATCAAGGAATCCCCTGATCCCCCCCAGTGTCGTGCACATCTTGCCGCCCTTCTCTACTTTTTCCGTCCTGGATATCCATCAATACATCGTCTGCTAGGACACATAGAATGACACTTACATGAGCGGCACGATCACATTGGGGTGAAGTTGAGACTCTTGGTCCTTCAGGCGCTCCATGACTTCGTCCTGTTCCGACATCCGGGTGACATCTTGCCATGCCATTCTCAACGCCACCCGCTTCTCCCTGCGCACGACAGAGAATACCGTCGTTCCCCTTCCACGAATCGAGCTGGCTGTGAACAAGGTGCCCAAGCATTTGTGACCGTAGACGGTGTCCGGGTAGAAGACGAAACGATCGACGTATTTGACGGCGCTCTCTCCGGTCTTGCGTTTCTTCGAGCGCTTCCCCTCGTCGCCGTCATCTTCGATCTTCGAGTGATCCCTTTTTGTGGACGATGACGGGGTTGGATTTTCCTGGAGAGTGACTGGATCACTCTGTGGGCGAGATGCATCTCGAGTTTCAGACATGCGCACTCGTGTAAGAGGATCTGGGAAAGAGGCCACTTGATCGTTCCCGTGCGGCTGTCGTGACGCGGCTTTTGCCCGAGATACGTTGAGAGCTTTGCAAGCCTGTTCTCTCCATCCCAGCACCACGTCTGGATTGTGGCCCAAGTCTACCTTGTCCGCCAACGCGAGACCAAGCAAGATCCGTATGAATTCGATGCAACCGCGACCATCAGTGAGCATCAGATCTATACGTTCCATCCCGCTACCCTCGCATGAACACCGCCCTGTCTCTTGTGACCGTCATCCCGAGCACATAATAGACCCATGGCTGAGCCCGTTTCAGGCCCCGTGCATACCGTTGCATCTGTTCGATCCCAGCAGCCACGTCCTTGTTCTTCGACTCCCCGACAAGGCGCGCAGCCGTGAAGTTGACATACTTCGGATCGACCGTCTTCAGGTCGTTCGAGAACGCTTCGATCGGCAACAGGAGGAAGTCGGGCCTCATGTCCTCTCCGTCGGGCTCATACGATAGTGGCACAGCGTGATGTTTGTCCTCGGGAGCCGTGAAACGATGGTGCAGCTTCTGGTTCGCTACCGCTAGCTTGGGCTTTGCGAAATCAAATGCACGATCGGTGATGTCATTGAGGAACGAGACGAGCTTGTCCTCGAGAAGAGGTTCCGTAGGGAACTTGGTCCAGCTAAAAGAGTACGTCTTCGCCTTCTCTTTTCCCTTCGCGTTCGTATTCGTAGACGAGCCTCCTGGCTCCCCGGCATCGCTTTGAGTATCCGCCTGAATACAATCGTACCAATCAGCATTCTCGAATGCCTGTCGAACGGCGCTCTGAACATCGTCGGATTTCGAGTGCAGAGGAACCTTGAACTTGGAAGAATCCATTTCGAAAACCTGGACGACCCTGTCGTGGACGAATTTCTGCAAGATGTCTCTTGCCAACTCGGTGGACACTATGTGTCCGAAAACATGGTCGGCGAGATCGTGCATCAGGAGGCGTGCGTGGGCCAGCTCGTGGTTCATCGCTCCGTCTATTTCAGTGCGGGTATGCGTCTGTCCTGGGTGTCTGTTTGAGGCTGCCTTTTTGAGAGGGGAGGGATTGGTTATCGTGCGTGGCGGCACGACAACCTTGGTGTCTTGTATCCGTTTGAAATCGACCATATTTCGCTGAGTGTATAGCTACGTTAGAATGGAAACGGGATGCAACAAGTAGCCAACGTACGATGCGGATCTTTACGATTCTCGCGTACTTTTCCGCGTCTGTTCCAGCGCCGGTAGAGTCTGGAGGGTCGATCGACGTCGCAGTAGCCATTTCGCAAAGTTAATGAACACAGAACGAAAATGGTGAGTGTTTCTGAGTAGTTGGGAAAATGAGGGTCTTACCGTCACAAGAACACGCTCTGGTCGTGTTTTATACTCTTCCAACACCGTGGACGTGTGGTGGCTCGTCTGCACTGATGGGGAGACAATGCAGTTCAGTGTGGACCATCGGAGTCAGAGTCGGACGCGTCCATAACCATATGTACTACCTATTTTGGATATTCTGCCCCTCAGGTAAGTACAGCCATGATGTTTCAGCGACTCGGACTTGACACAATTCACCCGTCCACGAGTCTGTTTTTGCAGTTTTGGACTTGCTTTGTCTCTCATTTGAGGTGGGACACAGCTCCGGGGTGGTGCTAGTGGTGGTGCGCCCGAACACAGAAACTTTAAAAGTCGCGTCAGGATCTCTGTCTCAAACCCTCTTACACGAGCGCGCATGTCTGAACCTCAATCTCTGACTCGCCTCAGATGTGGCTCGATTGCTTACTCCAAGAATGCAGTTCCGTCTCCTTCTATAAAGCGGGGTCACTCCGAAATCACAGATGACGAGGAGGAGGGGAAACAATCGAAGAAACGCAAGACTCAAGGGAGGATCGCCAAACATGTAGATCGTTTCGTCTTCCACCCGGATGCCGTCTACGGTCACAAATGCTTGGGCACCCTGTTCACAGCCAGCTCGATTCGTGGAAGGGGAACGACGGTATTCTCTGTCGTGCGCAGGGAGAAGCGGGTGGCGTTGAGAATGGCATGGCAAGATGTCACCCGGATGTCGGAACAGGACGCAGTCATGGAGCGCCTGAAGGACCAAGAGTCTCAACTTCACCCCAATGTGATCGTGCCGCTCATGTACGTGTCATTTTATTATGTGTCCTAGTAGACGGTGTATTGATGCATATCCAGGACGGAAAAAGTAGTGAAAGACGGAAAGGTGTGCACGACACTGGAAGGGATCAGAGGATTCCTTGATTGCCAGATCGAGGAACTGGGTGTGGAGAACCGTGTGTTGACGATCTCTGCTTCCGAGTTGAAGCGACCGGTAAAGTACTTCTGGGGCGTGCATGACTTCGTACGAGGGCTACGCGGTGCGCTGTTAGGTATGTTTCATTCTTCTTGTCATTGTCGTACGTTGATACGACGACGTAGAAGGGCACGAATATCTGACGAAGATCGGCATCTTGCACCGGGACATCAGCGAGAACAACATCGTTCTCGGGCTGCGTCCCGGAGACGAGCAGGGATATTTGATCGATCTCGACATGGCCATCCTCCAGAATGCTGACGAGGCTATGCTACCTCAGGCTCACGCTCAACCAGTCATACCTCGACCTCGGCTTTCTGCACGCTTCACCCAGAAGTCATCCATTCTTTCTGAACCCGATGGTAAGAAACACATGAGAGCTCTCCGGACGGTACTTCCACTACCAATCCCTCGTCGACATCAGCTCACTAGCACATCAGGGAACCTTTCCTTATATTTCCTACAACGTCTTGTGGGGTGGCAAGCATACGCAATTCGATGACATAGAGTCCTTCATCTACGTCCTTTTTCTCTTCTTTTTCTCATACGCAGGACCACTTTCTTCTTCGGAGTTGTGCAAGGCAGACGAGGCCGGGTTCGTCCAATCTATTGGATCTGGCCGTTCCTCCCATATGCGAAATTGGCCGCAGCAATATGCTGGTTGGGCTGATGGAGAAACCAATATTATAGCCAATCAGAAGCACACTGCGATCTCCACTCCTTGCGGCGTGATGATGATCATTCAGAGCGCTGAATTCGTGGACTCGCTGGAGAATAATTGGTCAAAGGAGCTGCATGACCCGATCTGCGTCCTGATCGAGAGTTCTTTCGGGATATTTGATCAAAACACCTCACGTATGCCTGGAAAGCAACCACGTACAGAAGTCTCGCATGCTGAATTCGTCAGCATCCTGGACCAGTGGTTGGACGCGTACTCTCATCTGGAAGACAAGTTTTCGAACTGTCCCTTCAAGCAGTCTGAGGGTATGTCGGGTGTTCCCTGTTCAAGGGATAGACTTTACTTACCGTGTTGATTTTGTACAGCGATGTGTGAAACTCATAGTGAATAGATAGTAAGTAGTCTATATCGTATATCGCTGCACTTGCCGTGTATTCTCTACATGTAAGGCATACATGCATCCCACATATATCGTCGATTACTACCTACCTCGCCCACCCGGTTTACTTCTCGCCGCAGAACTATGACAGAGATAGACAACCTTCCACTTCCTCAAAGGTCTGTTAGAGACCCAGCCCGTACTACACAAACAATGTATCTGAAAATGTCACGGTAGTAGAGATCCCCACTAGTAGTACAGCCATTCCAAGTCTCTCCGCAATGTCCATCATGTTCAGGCTTATTCGCCCTGTACTACGCTAAGTTGTCAAGAAGACGGCGAGGGTCACGGGTAGATCTCGCCGCAGTACATATACCCAAATCCGCTCCCGGAGCTCACAGAGACATACTAACTTATCCACGCTTTCTGTGTTATCTTCGATTCATCCGACGTCTGTCTACAGGTACTATAATCCCACTCCCTAATCATCATACTCGGCGAGACAGTGCAGTATCTCTTTAACCCCATCAACTCTGGAGCAGAAGGACAAACAGATCCACATGGAGTCTGGACGGAACAGGAGGTAGGAAATTTTTTATTCCCATCGTCCACCGAGTCCGAGCAAGGTTCACAGACGACAACTTGAACGTTGGTGCTCCCAGATTCGCATCAGGGCTCGATCTGACGGGGGAACAATGACAACACCAGTCAGATGGACTCAGAGTTTCTGACTCATGAGTGTCCATCGCCGTTCTGTGCTGCCCTCGGTTGTTTTCGCAATCGCTGACCCCACGCTCGCAGTGTACATCATCTGATCATAAGGAAGGTCACGTCCGATGTGTTCTTGTCTGTGCCACACGGCGGAGCGAACTTGAAATGAGTCCCAGGCTGCTCGCGGGAGAGTTGCAGTTTGCGAGATTACTGTAAACTGTAACGGGGCGGGCGATTGGAACACCGTGCGGGGAGTAAACAATTCGTTCGCACACGACGTGGTGACTGGGTTTTATTCAAATAGTGAGTCACTGGCTTCGAGCCACGCGCCAAGAGGCACGGAATAGTACTTTGCAGAAGTGGGTTCACAATACATGAATTATCTTCTCTATAACAAGCCAGGCATCGCGGTAATACAAAAGCACTAGTAGACGCCCAGCTGGGTACACAATCCCGGCATTTGTTTGATACACAGCGGGTCAGGAGAGCATGTACACTACGGATGTCCATCGGTCAAGACTCTGATTCACATATCGCTACAGGAAAACCAAACAAGGTAAGCAAAGTATATCCCTTGAGCAACCAACGGACCGGCGTACCCTCGGATTCCTTGAAGGGACAGTTCGAAAACTTGTCTTCCAGATGAGAGTACGCGTCCAACCACTTGTCCAGGATGTTGACGAATTTAGCATGCGAGACTTCTGTACATGGTTGCTTTCCAGCCATACGTGAAGTGTTTTGTTCAAATATCCGGAAAGAACTCGCGATCAGGACGCAGATTGGGTGGTGCAGTTCCTTTGGCCAATTATTCTCCAGCGAGTCCACGAATTCAGCGCTCTGAATGATCATCATCACGCCGCAAGGAGTGGAAATCGCAGTGTGCTTCTCGCTCGCAATTCGCTTCGCTTCACCATCCGCCCAGTCAGCATATTCCTTCGGCCAATTTCGCATATGAGAGGAACGGCCAGACCCAATAGATTGGACGAACCCGGCCTCGTCTGCTTTGCGCAAGTCCGAAATAGAAAGCGGCCCCGCGTATGAGAAAAAAAACAATAAGAGGACGTAGACGAAGGACTCTACGTCATCGAATTGCGTATGCTTGCCACCCCACAAGACGTTGTAGGAAATATAAGGAAAGGTTCCCTAGTATGCTAGTGAGTTAATGGCGACGAGGGATTGGTAGTACACGTACGGTCCGGAGAGCTCTCACGTGTTTCCTGCCATCGGGCTCAGGAAGGGTGGGAGATCCCTGCGCGAAGAACGTATAAAGTTCGGTTTGGGGTGCGATTGGTTGAGGTGGTGTAGGCTCAGTAGCATTCTGGAGGATGGCCATGTCGAGATCGATCAAATAGCCTCGTTCGTCTCCAGGACGAAGCCCGAGAACGATGTTGTTCTCGCTGATGTCCCGGTGCAAGATGCCGATCTTCGTCAGATATTCGTGCCCTTCCACGGCGTCGTATCAACGTACCACAATAACAAGAAGAATGAAACATACCTAACAGCGCACCGCGTAGCCCTCGTACGAAGTCATGCACACCCCAGAAGTACTTTACCGGTCGCTTCAACTCGGAAGCAGAGATCGTCAACACACGGTTCTCCACACCCAGTTCCTCGATCTGGCAATCAAGGAATCCTCTGATCCCTTCCAGTGTCGTGCACACCTTTCCGTCTTTCACTACTTTTTCCGTCCTGGATATTCATCAATACACCGTCTACTAGGACACATAATAGAATGACACGTACATGAGTGGCACGATCACATTGGGGTGAAGCTGAGACTCTTGGTCCTTCAGGCGGTCCATGACTGCGTCCTGTTCCGACATCCGGGTGACATCTTGCCATGCCATCCTCAACGCCGCCCGCTTCTCCCTGCGCACGACAGAGAATACCGTCGTTCCCCTTCCACGAATAGAGCTGGCTGTGAACAGGGTGCCCAAGCATTGATGACCGTAGACGGTGTCCGGGTAGAAGACGAATCGATCGATGTATTTGACAGTGCTTTCTCCGGTCTTGCGTTTCTTCGAGCGCTTCCCCTCGTCGCCGTCATCTTCGATCTCCGAGTGATCCCTTTTTGTGGACGATGACGGGGTTGGATTTCCATGGAGAGTGACCGGATCACTCTGTGGGCGAGATGCATCTCGAGTTTCAGACATGCGCACTCGTGTAAGAGGATCTGGGAAAGAGGCCACTTGATCGTTCCCGTGCGGCTGTCGTGACGCGGCTTTTGCCCGAGATACGTTGAGAGCTTTGCAAGCCTGTTCTCTCCATCCCAGCACCACGTCTGGATTGTGGCCCAAGTCTACCTTGTCCGCCAACGCGAGACCAAGCAAGATCCGTATGAATTCGATGCAACCGCGACCATCAGTGAGCATCAGATCTATACGTTCCATCCCGCTACCCTCTCCACGCATGAACACCGCCCTGTCTCTTGTGACTGTCATCCCGAGCACATAATAGACCCATGGCTGAGCCCGTTTCAGGCCCCGTGCATACCGTTGCATTTGTTCTATCCCAGCAGCCACGTCCTTGTTCTTCGACTCCCCGACAAGGCGCGCAGCCGTGAAGTTGACATACTTCGGATCGACCATCTTTAGATCATCAGAGAATGCTTCGATCGGCAACAGGAGGAAGTCGGGCCTCATATCTTCTCCATCGGGCTCATACGATAGTGGCACGGCGTGATGTTTGTCCTCGGGAGCCATGAAGCGATGGTGCAGTTTCTGGTTCGCTACCGCTAGCTTGGGCTTTGCGAAATCAAATGCACGATCGGTGATGTCATTAAGGAACGAGACGAGCTTGTCCTCGAGAAGAGGTTCCGTAGGGAACTTGGTCCAGCTGAACGAGTACGTCTTCGCCTTCTCTTTTCCCTTCGCGTTCGTATTCGTAGACGAGCCTCCTGGCTCCCCGGCATCGCTTTGAGTATCCGCCTGAATACAGTCGTACCAATCAGCATTCTCAAATGCCTGTTGAACGGCGCGCTGAGCATCGTCGGATTTCGAGTGCAGAGGGACCTTGAACTTGGAAGAATCCGTTTCGAAAACCTGTACGACCCTGTCCTGGACGAATTTCTGCAAGATGTCTCTTGCCAACTCGGTGGACACTATGTGTCCGAAAACATGGTCGGCGAGATCGTGCATCAGGAGGCGTGCGTGGGCCAGCTCGTGGTTCATCGCTCCGTCTATTTCAGTGCGGGTATGCGTCTGTCCTGGGTGTCTGTTTGAGGCTGCCTTTTTGAAAGGGGAGGGATTGGTTATCGTGCGTGGTGGCACGACAACCTTGGTGTCCTGTATTCGTTTGAAATCGACCATGTTTCGCTGAGTGTATAACTACGTTAGAAGGGAGACGGGATGCAACAAGTAGCCAACGTACGATGCGGATCTTTACGATTCTCGCGTACTTTTCCGCGTCTGTTCCAGCGCTGGTAGAGTCTGGAGGGTCGATCGACGTTGTAGTAGCCATTTCGCAAAGTTAAAGAACACAGAACGAGAATGGTGAGTGTTTCTGAGTAGTTGGAAAAATGAGGGTCTTACCGTCACAAGAACACGCTCTGGTCGTGTTTTATACTCCGTCAACACTGTGGACGTGTGGTGGCTCGTCTGCACTGATGGGGAGACAATGCAGTTCAGTGTGGACCATCGGAGTCAGAGTCAGACGCGTCCATAACCATATGTACTACCTATTTTGGATATTGTGCCCCTCAGGTAAGTACAGCCATGATGTTTCAGCGACTCGGACTTGACACAATTCACCCGTCCACGAGTCTGTTTTTGCAGTTTTGGACTTGCTTTGTCTCTCATTCGAGGTGGGACACAGCTCCGGCGTGGTGCCAGTGGTGGTGCGCCCGAACTCAGAAACTTTAAAAGTCGCGTCAGGATCTCTGTCACACCCAAATCTCCTTACACGAGCGAGAATGTCTGAACCTCAATCTGTGACTCGCCTCAGATGTGGCTCGATTGCTTACTCCAAGAATACAGTTCCGTCTCCTTCTACAAAGCGGGGTCATTCCGAAGTCACAGATGACGGCGACGAGGAGAAACAATCAAAGAAACGCAAGACTCAAGGGAACGTCGTCAAATACGTAGATCGTTTCGTCTTCTACCCTGGCGCTGTATACGGTCACAAATGTTTGGGTATCTTGTTCACCACCAGCTCGATTCGTGGAAGGGCAACGACGGTATTCTCTGCGCAACACGCCAACTTGAAGCGGATAGCGTTGAGAATGGCATGGCAAGATGATGTCACCCGGATGTCGGAACAGGATGCAGTCATGGAGCGCCTGAAGGACCAAGGGTCCCGATCCCACTCTAATGTGATCGTGCCGTTCACGTACGTGTCATTCTGTGTCCTATTAGACGGTGTATTGACGCACCAATACCCAGGACGGAAAAGGGCGACAAGATATGCACGACACTGGGAGGGATCCGGGGATTCCTTGATTGCCAGATCGAGGAACTGGGTGTGGAGAACCGTGTACTGACGATCTCTGCTTCCGAGTTGAAGCGACCGGTAAAGTACTTCTGGGGCGTGCATGACTTCGTACGAGGGCTACGCGGTGCGCTGTTAGGTATGTTTCATCCTATTGTCATTATCGTATGTTGATGCGACGACGTGGAAGGGCACGAATATCTCACAAAGATCGGCATCTTGCACCGGGACATCAGCGAGAACAACATCGTTCTCGGGCTTCGTCCCGGAGACGAGCGAGGCTATTTGATCGATCTCGACTTGGCCATTCTGCAGAATGCTGAAGAACCTACGCAACCTAAGCCAGTTGAACCTAAGCCACTATTTTCGAGACATTACTTGCGGAAGTCTTCTCTTCTTACTGGCAAAAAACCTGTGAGAGTCCCTCCGACGGTACGTGCGCTACCAATCCCTCGTTGACACCAACTCACCAGTATGACAGGGAACTTTCCCTTATATCTCCTACAACGTCCTGTGGGGTGGAAGGCATACGCAATTCGATGACGTAGAGTCCTTTCTCTACGTCCTTTTGCTGTTCTTTTTCTCCTACGCAGGACCACTTTCTACTTCGGAGTTGTGCAAGGCAGACGAAGCCGGATTCGTTCAATCTATTGGGTCTGGCCGTCTCTCCCATACGAGAAATTGGCCGAGAAAGTATGCCAACTGGGCGGATGGTGAAGCGGAGCAAATTGTGGCCAATAAGTTCGCCGAGGTGCGGATCGCGACCTCCCGTGGTATGAGGATCATTCAAAGCGTTGAATTCGTGGATTGTCTGGAGAACAATTGGCCAAAGGAGCTGCATGACCCGATCCGCGTCCTGATCGACAGTTCTTTCCAAATATTTCAGCAAAGTACTTTTCGTGCGCCCACCAAGGGATCACGCACAGAAGTCTCGCATGCTGAATTCGTCGACATGCTGGACGAGTGGTTGGACGTGTACTCTCATCTAGAAGACAAGTTCTCAAATTGTCCCTTCAAGTAACTCGATTGCTGGGTTTCTCCTGTTCAAGGGATAGGCTTTGCTTACCGTGTTGATTCTGTACAGTGATATGTGAAACAGAGTCGCGACATATCTCATACGAGTGGATAGATACGGAGTCCATATCGTATAATGACCTGGCGACAGTGTCACATCGACGTCCACTTACATTCTTGTATTATTATTAAGCCATACAATACACGAAATCCCTCATCTATTGTCGAATACCTCGTCCACCCAGTCTACTTCTCACAGCAGAACTACGACAGAAATGGATAAGTATGCAGGGAACCACGAACATGGTACGGGTCACTCACGCTTTTGACCCAGTCCCACGCATGTTGGACATGAGCGCGCTCTCCAGCGCAGAGGCAGACAAACTCGCGTCTACCATTGATTTCCTACATTAGTGATCTATCCTAGTATAGCAACAACACTTGAGTGCTCACCGCTCAGATCACTGAAACTGCTCGCCGAACTGCCCTGATTACTCTCCCCCTCACTCACACCTGCAGCCCCGAGAGCACCAAATCCCTGGCGCGTATGAGCATGGCTCCTTGCATTCCTTACGGACACTGCAGGTGGAGAGCTAGACTTGGTTGGTGAGAGGTGTCGCTGCAGTGGAGAACCCGAAAGTGATGGAGATTGAGAATTTGGATGGAGATGGGGTGTTGCTTGTGCTTGGTATTGAACCGGAACACGAGTGTGATCAATCGTGGAGGGAGCATGACGGTTCACTGGTGGTGGTGAGGGAGAAGGTATGGAAGGTGAAGGGATAGACGGAATCGACCCTTGAGGCGAAGATGCACTCGATACGCTTGCGCTGTGATCCCTATTTCGCGTAGCACTCGTAAACTCAGGAAGTCGGACGTCCAGTCCTGTATGTTCATCGGACCTGGGTTGACTCGGTGAACCCGGCATAGTCCCACCACTAAGATGCGCAGACACCGCGTTGGCGGAAGCAGGGAACTGCGGACGCCCACGCACGACTTCTTCTCTTGTCCTATCTTCGCGTCCCTTGCCCTTTTCAGCGGACACGGGCGATCTCACCAGCCCCAATCTCTCGTTCGTCATCATTCTCTGCAGCTGCGCGAGCTTCTTATCCAAGTGTTCCTGTTCCTCTGCTTGTCTCTCTATTTCCTCCTCCTTTCTCTGTGCCAGCTCCTCTTCATCGCTCGATTCGCTCTCATCTTCGTCGGAAAATGGAGAAACCGGACGGACCGGACCTAAGAAGCGTTTGGTGCCCTGTAGTGTGGCGGTGGACGAGGACGTCTTGCCATGCATCAGATGACCCTGCCCCCCGCGAGCCTTGGACGGTGACTTGTGGGTCAGCGAGTTCAAACGCGCCCTCACGCCCAGTGGCGTGGTCACCCTTTGGCTCCCAGAGAGCCGGCGTGCGCTAAAGGAAGGAGGTATCTCAATGGACAGTGGACGAGCAGAAGAGATGATGGGTGTCGTGTCAGCCGTGCGAGGCGTTGTGACAGCGGGAGTGGACGGAGCAGTGGGGAAAGATGTTGTGGCAGGTGCGGGAGTCGAGAGGACCCCCCGTATGTCTTGCAATCCACGAAGGTCCTCCTCATACCGCGCCTGTGCGCGATAAAGGAGGTACGGCAAAGGCACGTCTAGGTGGGCCGCAAGGCCCTTCCCTGCATATGTGTGTTCGACAAGAGGGACGGCGCGAAGCGGGAAAGTGAGGACGTACAGTCTGTACCGCCGTTATCGCTCGTCCGACTAAGCGCAATGACTTCCCAGAGGATGTTTGCCTTTTCGGCATTCCATTCTATCTGCGCGCGTTTGTAACGCTCAGTTTTGGACTCCGGCGGGGCAGAGGCAGGACACGTACATGGGGAGGTTTGGGATGCGGTTCGTCGGGTCTGTTATATGGAAGCTGGACTACGACACGCACCCGAGGAGGTGTAGGCATTCGCAAGTTTCTGTAGAGACGGCGAGGGCGTCGACGCTGCCGTGCAACTGGGACGGCGAGCTGATATTTACTAGTTTACCGTCAAGGTAAGTTTCAAGTCAAGTTGCTAGATTCGGTACTTTCCATCCGAGTCATAATGATTCTGAAACGCCGGAAAGGCAAACATCCAAATCACCACCATGCTCGACGTCGAGGACGACGAACAACGACAAAAGCGTATCGGTTCGTCAACTTGCTCCCAGTCCATCTATCACTCACCAAACGCACCAGGTACTCTGCTCAAACGACTCGATGATACATCACCTACGAGCACCGAGTCACCCAATCCCCTCCTCAATATCGGACACAACCGTTCACCAGGTCCGATCGAACCTCCCACTGAACGTACGACCCATCCCACTGCTTCCATCCATCCCTGATGATCCATAGCACCTCACACACAGTGCTAGAACGCGTACAAGCTTTCCTCCCCGCCATCGCTACCTCGAACGAAGCACTCTCTCGACAGAACCCCCAAGACATCAACATCGAAAACATCCCCGAGGACGAAAAACGGTACATCGAAATGGTACGTCGCCCCGCTTCCTCGCGCTCATTCATCCATCCGTTTCTTGCCGAGTCGTGGCGTACATGTACATCCGGACGCTCACCAAGCTTCTCAGAACCTCGGACTGGGCGTCTTGGAGGCGAAACCTCGCCGTGAGCCAGGATCACACTCGCCCCCTACTTCCGACGCAGACGCGACCTCGGACACGACCTCGTCAGAATCGGAATCTGATTCCGACTTGAGCTCGAGCTTGGAAGAGGAGGAGTCTAGTTCTAGTTCTTCTTCTAGTGACGACAGCGACGACTCGGATGGCTCGTATGCAGAGTCGCATGACGACAGCGACGACTTGGATGGCTCGTATGCAGAGTCGCAGTCGGATTCGTCGATCAACATGAAGCCCATCTCTTCCCGTCTTATCAAGCCCTTGCCAAGACGGGTGTTACAGAAAGCGAAGCTCGAGGTTTGAATTTGACCTCGCCGTCAATTCTTCCCGTCGACGTGACCTCTTACCGCCCGTCATGGTCAATAGTCAGCGCCGGGAGCCCTCCGGTGATCGTAGCCTGACCAGAATCCCACATGTCGCAACAGAAAATAAATAATATTACAGAGCTGCCTTAGTCGTCTATATACGATTATTACAACGGATTGGCTATATACGACCGTCCTTCAGACAATAAATGACAACAGGAAAAGAATCGAATGAACAGATGATGACCAACCGACATGTGTGGACTCTACATATCCCTATCATGTCCCAGTTGACATGAACGTCGACCAAAAGTCATTGTCGAAAAAAATGTCCGAGTTCATAAAGTAACTTGGATCGCTCATGGGAAGGTTGGGCAAGGTATACTGAGGATCTACTGGGCCCGGGGCGATGCAGCCTCCCGTATTAACACCCGCAGTTGAGCTCCCGGCTGCGTACCCACCCGTGTCCATTCCGTTCGACACGCTGGTACCCTTACGCGAGGGACCGTATTCTGTAAAGTGCCGCACTATCGGCCGCGAAAACACTTTTGGCTCCGGCTCCGATCTCTCGCTTCTTCTCCGGAAGGAGAGAACACCCGCCTCAATTAGCCGGGCGCATTTGGCGGCGAAATGGTCAGGTGAACAGGCAATGAGCGACAGCCTCTCGATTATCTTCGCCAAAATCGAATCAGAAGATCCTGGCATTTGTTGACCGATGTTTTCGAGCACGTTCCATTTCGATAGTAAGACGAAGATCGTGGCCAACGTGATCATGCTGAACAAGCTGTCTGGGGCAGTGCTCATCAGTGCAAGCTCGGACCGTGAGATTGTGGCGATCAATATCGCTTCGCTGAGCACGAGGGCCTGATGACCCCAACTTTGCGCAAGGTTGACGCCATTGTGCTCCGCAGAGAGAAACCAAGGGCCATGGGTGCTGATTTTACCGAGCGCAATCTTGGCTTGCATGAGTGCGTGAACGAGTACGACGAGTCGACATGACTGGTAATAAACCTGAAGCATGTGGAAATAAAAGATTTCATGTTCTGCTAAAACTAGGCGTTAGGGTCAGGACTATTCATTCAAAACCGGGGCAAGGAATAATGGGAAAGGATGATCAACTGAAAGCGTACCTGGAAGTGGGGAGATGAGACGCTCAATAACGTCCATATGACCAAGGAAATCGAGAACTTCTTTGTAGAAGACGCCAAGCTCGTCGGGAGTTCTTAGTCGTATCGAAAGTCCCGTTCGGGTGGTGGCGAGCAGTTGGCAGAAAAGGCATAATCTCAAGTCTCGAGTTGAGCCAATGGTAGCGTATGAGGTCGTCTCAAGGGCTTCGTATACCAGACTTCGGCAATCTGAAATGGGTTCCCGGCCAGTTCCAGCACAGAGCCTTGCGGGCCCCAGTAAATCAGCTTGTACCATGATCAACGATAGCATCGACTTACATTGACTCGACGGTATTAAGGGCAAACCACTGGAATCAGATGATGCTTGGTTAATTTATATTCAGACACCGATCTGGCTGGACGCACTAGTCGTGCTTTGTCGAGTGCTTCGACTAGCTCTGCGCTTGGGGGCTCGTTCGGCTTTTTCTGATTGCGAAGCGTCTGAGCATACACCATAGCTTCGCTTAAACGAAGATTCATTGCCATGCTGACTGCTGTTGCGGCCATTAATCTTCCATCACGAGGCTCTTTTGGCGTCGTATCGTCGACGGGTTCCCACAAAGAGAGGATAAGAGTGGCGTGAATCACGTCGGTGGAAGGGAGTGGGTTGAAGGATTGTTTGAAGACAACTTCATCGGCTAAGCGGTAGAGCTGCGGAGCGACGATAGAACGTATTGAAGGCTCGAGATGCCGAGAAGCTACACAACACTGGGCAAGACGAAGTAGGGGACCATCACTTCGGTTGCCAGGTTGTAAGTTTAGCCAAGGGCTGTACCGTTCCTCGAATCTGAATCAAACGTAGTTGACGAAAGACGTCGAGTATAGATGATAACTGGTACACACATGTCAACCAAGTATTTGACCTGCTCACGGCCCAGTATGTGCAGGAGTGTCTGATCCACCTTGGTCCAAGAAGGATCAGGTGTGTTTGTTCCACTTCGCGTCAGCGCTTGTATTGCAAGAATAGGAACCATAGTGGATTCGAAACCACCAGGAAGTTTTAAGAAACCCCAAGGGGAATGCTGTTCAGGTAGGAGACGCTCCGGATGCAGTAACTCGACTTCTTCCACGTCGCGCGGCAGCGCTCTGAATGGGGGCAGGGCATCCGAGAATGTGCTCCCCCAAGCTTTAGAGTGTCTCCTTGCGTCATCCACCGAAGCATCTTGTGGCTTCTTAGGAAGCTGTACAGAGGATCTCCGATCGATATGGGATTGGACAGCGCATTCGGATTGTTGATTACGAGTAGAAGAAGACCCAGAAGATTGTGCGGAGCCGTCCTCAAAGGAACAGGAGAGACTGAGTACTTTGCAGCGATGGCACTGGGTCCCCGAGTTGTCGCCATCAAGCATCTCGCACCGCGTTTTGTGCTTCCGGCATGATAAACAAGCTTGCGCAGCTTTTGCCCGTTTTGCAGGCACTGGACGCGGGGAGTGAGCGCGCTTTGAACCGACAATGGGCTCGTTCATGTCTCGAGCGGTCATGATGGAGGTAAGGATGAGAGAGAGCTTGCTTGAATCTCGTCCGCACCTCGGCAAGAGTCACTGCGGCACTTGATTGCACCCGCTTCAAAGTCAGCGAGTGGGACCTTTCTACCTGCGACGATCTCGAAGCCTCACTTTGAACGCTCGATCCTATAATTACCGACCACCTCGATATCGTCCACAACGAGCTCGCTGTCTCTTCGTCAGCCCACTCGACAAGCATGCGTCGTTCAAGTCGAGCACTGTGAATTTCTCGGTTGACGGCGAAGATGAGTCAACTTGCTGACGCGAACCTGTGCGTTTCCTTTCCGAGGTAGCGACCCTAGCCTTTCTGATGCGGCGGTCCGTATCAAGGGTCTTTGCCAAGCGCTGACGGTGGTCAAACCACGGTGGGAATATCAAGAAGAAAGTGAGTGGTTCTTCAGAGGAAGACAGCTGAGAGAAAGTCAGTCAAGATCACTCCAGCGGAGTCCAAAGCCGCTCTGAAACGGCCCTTTATCCGCCGAGAGCTTGCTACGAGAACGAACTTGCAAATCTAGTACCAATCCTTCAACATGAAGAACTTCCCTTGGGGGGTCTCCAAACGATGCTGGCCTTGGGTTCAAGTAAATAACCATGATAAGCAAGGCCTCGGTCCCATATAAGGATCCATTCCTGTGCACGTCAGTCACCATCAACTCCAACAGCCACTTAGGAGTTCTGCACCATGAGGACACGGGATGTCGTGCCGGCATTCAAGGAACCAGAGAGCGCGTTCCGTACCTTTGCCTAAGTCTGTCGAACAATTCAATTTACTCCACTAATGGACCTCCTCTAGCTCAAACGAAAGTAGGAATCGTTGTCCATGGAGCCTTTTCCTCTTCAAGAACGTTACGTGACAAGGCTACTTTTACTGAGTAATGTACTTCTCTAGGCTAACTTTATCAAGGTGTTAATAATTAAACGAACCTTCGTGAGTATACTTATCATCAATTTGTCCTCACGTGACTTACCTGTAGGTGCCCATCTTCGTTGGCCAACGAAAATTCGCATTCAGGGACAGCATTCTGTGGTCATCTATTCAAATATTAATATTCGATTTTGTTTGACGTGGTTTGAACATTGCTTACTTGGATCGACGATCAGACCTGTCCGATCTGGACTAGTCTTACTGGACTACCTCAGACCACCAGTACCCAATGTCTCCGCGGTGTTTCAGAGTAACGTGTTGCGACCTCTACCCTGCGGATTTGACATGTGTGCACAAGCGATCGAAGTCTTTATTAACGAAGCAAGAGCCCTTACCTCATTTGTGAGCATGTGTCCTCACTGCGCCAATCTCGAGTGAGTGGGAGCGTTTTTCGTACCGTAGAACGGACTCATTGAAGGGCCTGTATCGTTGCAAGGGATTTGTTACTGTACGCATCGCTGTCGCGCTCCTTGGAACTACCAAAATCATTCGGAATTTGAGAGGGTGGTCCAAGGTATGTATGTCAACATTGTGTCTCTTATGGCAGAGTTGGACACGGTACACCTTCCTGCTTCCCATCCGCACAAACTCAGACAAGAACTAATGTCATCGATTTGGTGCGCTTTCGACAAACGGACTCTCACATTGTCTCGTCCCTTGTCAATAGTTTTCCCGCTCATGGTCGAGTTAACGCCTGCCTTATCCTTTTCCGCAATCTCCGTACCATCAGCCATCTCGTGATTTCTATTTTCGCAAACATTTATCCTTCGCCTGCGGCAGATGGTTTTGACGGCGAACATAGAGGGGATGTACCTCAGGGAGACGGCGCACGTAAAATCACTTCACTCCGAGTCGGTTTTCTTTTACCATGCCTCTATTTGGTTCGTCGACCTCACTTGCAGGGATCATGGCGGGTGTGTGCCAACGCCTGTACCACGCTGCCCGCACCAAGGGTGTGGTTTCATTGTTTGAAGATGGTGCCGCAGAATCGATGTCGGCTGAACTACGACAGATACCAAATATGGATGACACCGATCAGAACCGCGGCAATCTGCAGTTGCTGAACAAATGTCCATAATCATTTTCCCCCGCGTAGATGGCCGCACCGTCCACACCCTCGCATACACTACATGACTGTGCTCCCAGCCAGCACTGTCACCTCGAGATCTGACTCCACCAACTGCGGGGTGGACATGCTGAATCCTTCGAACTTGAAGAACACATCAGCTGGCACCACTCCTAGACATGATTTGACCTTGCCGCTAGTAGCTCATTGGTGTTGGCAGCGGTTCTAGTTGGTGGGTTACTATCCTCACGGTTGGGAAATTACACGCTGACCCGATTCAACAACACTGGCCAGACTGTCTGTTGCGAAGATGACAGCTTCAGCGCCAGCAAGCAGTTTCAAGAAAAATCTAGCCCGAGTCTCATTTACGCCGGTGCTCACACCTGTTTCACAAATGGGGTCGTCGCCCTCGGCTGTGACCCCATCAACGTCAGCCTCTAAGCTGCCCAGATGTTAGCGGTGGGGAATTTATTAGCTCGTTGGATGTAAATATTGCCTGGATCGTCGTGTACCTACTGGCAGATTTGTCCTCGATAGTACCATCGCTGGACACTTGGATCATTGACTAGCCCCTGAGAATATGACCGACGCGGTGTCTGAAACTTCAACTATATATATCAGGACCAATCGCCAAGATCTCGACAATGTCTTTACGCCGTCATCGATGGAGAGCGGACTGGACGATGATAATGCTGCAGAACTGGCAGCTGAGATGGAGAACTTTGTTTCTGATCTGATGATGCAGCCAGATCGAGAGCAGGTTACCTCGGAAATTGGTGGTGAGTATCCTTGATTGCTCGGTTCCCGAGGTCTCGAGGGCACACTGAATTCTTTCTCCACCAAAAGTGTTGCAGTCCATCTATGGAGCTAACGCGATCCATCTCTGGCATGGTTCGAGAATTGGGAGTCCTGCGCATGCTTCGGATGGGAACCCTCAAAGTAACGGAACGGACACGATTCGCTATGTGGTTTCACTCATGTACGTGAGGATCGTGTTTCTCATCCCTTCTCATTTCCGCCTCGATAGTCTTCCATCCCACGAAGACGTATCCATCCGCATCCTTGTTTCCCTGCCTCCTTCATACCCCGCCGAGAGTCCACCCCAGCTGCAGCTCCTCTCGCGCTACATCGGTGCGTATGGTGTTGACGCGTCTCTCTTTGGGTCGATACTCCGCACCTTTATATCTATATCTGGTGTTGAGTGGTCTCGCGATACCGTTTGCGTCTTCGACGGACTTCAGAGCATCCTTGAACGAGCCGAAGCATGGTACGAAGACAAGCTCAACAGAGAAAAGGCGGGGGAGCTCATACGAGAGGACACACTAGGGCGCGATTCAGCACCGGAAGTACCGGTCGAGTCGACGAATGAGGACGGTGAGGAGTTAGGGAGGGCATTTCGGCCGACACCACCTCTCCAAGATGTAGCACTCCCCGAGGGAATCAAGCTTATCGAAGCTGCGCCAATCGTGGACCGGAAGAGCATTTTTATAGGGCGGGCGTGTCAGATATCAGATCCGTCACAGGTTCGCCGCGCGCTGTCTTTCCTGTTGGTGGATCGCGGTGTGTTGATGAAAGTTGTTGATCTAGGTTCCGCTGATATTGAATCACTTGATATCCGATCGACACATTGCTCGTGCGGCGCATCCGATCATCAATGCCTGGCGTTGTCAAGTCGGAAACGTACTCCACCAAGGTGGGTGACCTTATGACGCGGGCGACGTAAGCTAAGTGTGGGGAATCGACGCCGTATTAAAAGACAATGACGATGACGGCGAGACTGCGGCGGGAAGTCGGCTCGCACATTTACTGTCCATTCTGGTAAGAGGTTCATGCATGTGAATCGAGGTGTCTGGCGCGCTGTATTATACCTTGCGGCTGATGCAAGCTTAACGTCTGGTTGCGTGTAGGAGATTAATAACGTGCTCGTCGTCGTTACCAGGTGGTTTGGAGGAATTCATCTCGGACCTGATCGATTCAAGCATATCAATCACGCGGCACGGAATGCGCTCGAGATGGGTGGTTTTTTAGACCAAGTAGAGGGAAGCAAGGGTGGGGCCAAGGGACGCAAACGCTGATTTGTGCGTTGGTAGTGCATGATTAGACCAGCTAGTAGATGCCACCAATAGGATATAGCCGTCCTTCCCAGGACCAATACCACCTGACCTCTTCCCGAGTCCCGACGTCGTTGCGTCAAAATGATACCACTTCGACACTTTCCCTCGTCGATATCGTTCAGGGTTCTTGCACCAAGGACGCTAACGACTTGCCACCGCCCGAGGTCGACGTTGTGGTACAGAATGGCAAGCACGAACACCAGCATCGTGCGTCCCCGCATCATTGAGTTGTTGCTCACACGGTTGACTGTCATTGCTTCCAGTGGGGGCTCAAGGACCCAACACTGATCAAGACGCAAGGTTACATTGACGGAAAATGGGTCGACGCGACCGGGGGCGAGACGATCCTCGTGACAAGTGAGTACTCATACTCTTGTCTCCAGCCCATATGCGGGCGCGCGCTTGACTAGGTGCATGAATACTCATACCTGGCCTTTGTTTCCTCGCTATAGACCCTGCGACCGAGGAAGCACTAGGCACGGTCCCTGAGATGGGCCCTGAAGAGACCAAAGTTGCGATTACCGCCGCCGCAAAAGCCTTTCAAACGTGGGGAAAGACGACAGCCAAGGTCAGTCCTCGTTTTTGGGTGAAGGAAGGAATACGTTGACTGAGCCTTTCGTCGCTTGGTTGTAGTACCGACACGACATTCTCATCAAATTCTTCCGGTTGATGCAAGAACACCACGACGACTTGGCTCGTATTATCGTGCGTCGCGTCGCAGGGTTGGGTGTGATTGACGTTGATGTGGTATAGACGTTGGAGAACGGAAAGACCTTGGTGGAGGCGAAGGTGCGTTGGTCCCTGTGCAGTTCTTACTTTTGTCTCAGTGCGGTCTTTTAGGGTGAGAACGCGTACAGTGCATCTTTCTTGGAGGTAAGGGGGATGTATGCGCGGTGTATCTATGCTGATTCAGAATGGATGGACCTTGTAGTGGTTTGGTGAGTAGCTATGTTTGCTTCGCGCGCCAAGACACGAAAAGTGGATCGGTATCATACAGCCGAGGAAGCCGTCCGCACGTATGGTGGTAAGCACTCTCGGAACTGGATAGGGCGATTGTATGTACGACCTATCCTATTTCACAGAACAAGTCCCCTCTCCACTTTCCAATGTACGGAACATCGTGATCAAGCAACCTATTGGTAGGGTCAAGTTATATTTGTCGTGTTCCGTGGCTGACCACTGATAGGTGTTGTGTACGTGTTGTCCTCCCATTTAACGTTGAACATACTTTAGCGTCGTGGCAGGTCAATCCTCACACCGTGGAATTTCCCGTCTGCGATGATCACACGGAAGCTTGGGGCAGCACTCGCTGCAGGCTGCACGGCGGTCATCAAGCCGCCACCCGAGACACCTTTTTCTGCGCTCGCGCTGGCTGAAGTAAGTTCTATGACATTGTATGTGATCATGGAATCACCATTTATTTAGCTCTCTCGACGTGCGGGTGTACCCGACGGCGTCATCAACATGGTCACAACCCAAAAGAACGTTCAAGAGGTTGGCCGCGAGATGTGCGAAAGCAAGGTTGTCCGAAAGGTCTCCTTTACGGGTTCGACACCCGTTGCCAGGTCCTTGTACAGGATGTCCGCTTCAACGTTGAAAAAGTCCGCTCTTCCTCTTCTGTGTTTGTGGATTTCTGCTCATCTCGTGGAAAGAATATCGATAGAAGCTGGTGGAAACTCCCCATTTATCGTATTTGACGACGCCGACATTGAGAAGGCCGTTGAAGGTAGTATTCAAATATCTTTCTGGAAGTCCTGTTCGTTATTAATAATGCTGTTCTGTCTAGGAGCTATCTTATGCAAATTCCGTGGATCGGGGCAGACCTGTGTCTGTGCCAACCGTATCTACGTCCAGTCGTCCGTCTACGCCGACTTTGCTTCTCGACTCGCCGAAAAAGTGGCTGCATTTAAAGTCGGGAATGGGCTCGACGAAACGACGTACGTCTGTTTCGATCCGCGCTAGCTCTGGATCATGAGACATTTTTATACATTACGAACACACACAGGACACACGGCCCGCTCATCCATGATCGCGCCGTCTCCAAAGTCGTCCGACACGTCGACGACGCTGTCGCCCTCGGTGCCAGCGTCCTCGTCGGTGGTCACTCTCCCGACACCACCCAAACCAAACGCACTGGTTCCTTTTATCCTCCTACCGTCCTCTCCGACGTCCCTGTCACCGCCGTGCTCAACCGAGAAGAGACATTTGGTCCTATTGCTGCCCTCATCAAATTTGACACTGAGGAACAGGTAATCGCCATGGCCAACGACTCCGACGTTGGTTTGGCAGGTTACTTTTTCAGTCGGGACGTGGGACGAGTGTGGCGCGTCGCGGAGGCGCTAGAAGTAGGGATGGTGGGGACGAACACGGGGTTGATCAGTAATGCGAGTATACCGTTTGGAGGAGTGAAGCAGAGCGGGCTTGGTGGGTCCTTGCTAGTTTTCTTGCTTGTAGGATATTGACGACTTAATGTTCTATAGGACGAGAGGGGGGACACAGCGGGATCAAAGAATATCTGAATGAAAAGTTGATTGCGTTTGGTGGGCTTTAATTCCGAGCTTAGGGTCATGGGCTATGTTGTATCACCATCACATTCGCTCTTCGTGCTCCATAGTGTTAGCACGTTACTGTGTTTCTTGCAAATGGCTACACTTCTTCTTCTATACACCTTTGGACGGCTCTGAGGGTCAAAACACTGTTTTGATAGTGTTAGTACAAGCTTCCTACATTCCTGAGCGTCCATGGCATGGGTTACAGCGGTCAACTAGAACCATACAATGAGCAATGGGTGGTACAACAACATGCCGCGCCTCCCAACTACAACTTGGCCGTCCTTTTGCCCTCTTCCACGACGGGGTTCACGAGCGTCCCGATTCCATGCCCGATCCAAACCCGGCAATCGTCGCCATGCTTCAGCACGATGGCGGGCTTCCGCGCAAACCCGACGCCGGCGGGGGTCCCGGTGAGGATGACCGAGCCAGGTTCGAGAGTGGTGGCTTGTGAAAGGAAGGCGATGGTCTGACGGACGTTGAAAATTTGGTCCCTATTCGGAAAGAGAAAAATTCAATAGGCAAAGCACTCAAGCGTACAAGAGAGACAGTGAGGACGTACTTGGTGTTCCCGTTCTGGAGCGTCTTGCCGTTGAGTGCGCAGGTGAGAGGGAGCAGCTGTGGATCAGGGATGGCGTTGTTGGAGACGATGCATGGTCCAAGGGGGGTTGTGTTGTCTGGGTATGTGTGAGTATGCGTGCCTGTACGAGCCGAAGAAAACGATTGACCAAATCCCTTGGAAAAACCCCACTGTGAGGTCGTCAGTTGGTGTTTGCGGAACGAGACCTAGATGTCCGGACGGGCTTGTTTAGTAAAACATGTTATCCACCGACGGACCGAACGAGTCGACACGCACGTCATTGGCAGCAGTGTACCCGAGGACGTAATCGAGCGCCTCTGCCTCGGACACGTTCTTGGCCGTCTTTCCAATAACGATAGTCAACTCGACCTCGTAGTCGGAGAGGTGCACCTCGACGGGTTGGGCGACCACGGGAACAGAGATGGGTGCATTGGGTCCGATCATGGACGACAGAGGTTTATAGAACAGGATCGGTGCGCTAGAGGAAAGGGTGTAAAGTGACGACATAAGCACCACAGCCAAGAATAAGCTACTCACGCAGGCTTTGCCATCTTAGTTTCAGCCTACAAACAACTCATATGTCAACGAGAAGAGGGAAGCAGACAGAACACACACAGCGTGATCAGAGTAGTTGAGGCCCAGACACCGAACGACCTTGAGTTCCTCGCGCGAAAGAGGTGCAAGGAGCTCTTTGACGGTGAGAACCGTGTTGGTGACTTGCGCGGCGGGGTCCAGCGCCGAACCGAGGATTTCGTAGGCTTTGATGGTTTGCTTATTCCATGAGGCAAGACCGACTGCGGGAAGATGAGTGCGTGCGAGACGGAAAGCCGAACGGACCTGCCATCGAGTTTTGGATCAACAGGCTGACCAATGTGCACCTGGGACGTCTCCGCGGCGATGAAGCGAATGAGACGCGTCCACTGCTGCAGTTGTTCATGAGTACAAAGTTTTGTGGTCCGTTTGAAACGACGTACGGTTCGGATGGGCGACATCGTCGTAGTAGTAGTCAGAAGAGTGTGCTGGGAAGAACATGAGTACTGTCATGTGTACTCAACTTCTCTGGCGGGCCCCCGTATTCCGCATGTCGAAGTCATGTGTGAACTTCAAGTTGTCAACCTTGGTTTTTCTCAGAGTGTAACCTTGTCGATACAGTAAAGAGGTAGCAGGTACAGAGCAAGTGAATATGTTTCTCGAGCGTGATACTCAGGGGGACCTCCGATGACCATTCAAAAGGTTCTCTGAATCATGCTGATTGACCACCTGGAAACGACCACCACCCCACCATGTCAAATGTTTTCCTAATCCTGCCCTCGTAATGACGTTCAGTGCATTGGGTCATGGTGAGTTGACCTCGAGGTCCATGGCGGGTGGCAAGAGCATCATAAAGAGATTGGATATCGATAGCTTTGACCAGATACATTGGATCCAATTGAGCCAGTGGCGCCGAAAACGACATGCGAAAAAGCTTCAACTCCTCTAGTGTTGGTGCAATCATATGATTTAGACCTCCATCAGCGCGTACACCCTGACCCTCCGTGAAATCGTGTGGAATGAGGGAAAGTACGGTGGCTATGTCTGGCATGTTGCCTTGATGCAGTTCGATGCACCGTAAACCTTGAAGACGTCCCAGAACATGCGTCCAGAAGGCCGCAGGAAATTTAGGATTCAAAACATAAATGCTCTGAACGTTCGACAAAGGCGTGGGGCAACAAATATGGCTTATGATGCGATCCCTATCGCTTGTTGTGGTCGATCGGTCGAAAGGAATATAGATCCGGAGAGGGTGAGCCAGATCCCGGGATACGGTGATATCACATTCCGATGCAGCGAAAGTGAGTCGTGCCGCATCCCAGTTGGGCATGAACACGATTATCAATCTGCGAATCGTCGGGCCAGATAATGCCTCTGAATCTTCCAACATGCGAAGTCTTTGTGCGAGAAGCGAACAGAAGGTAGCATGATGATCAGAGGTGGAGGAATTGTGTTCGGAAGAACGTTTTAGATTGAGATTGACGTGTGTTGTTAATGGGATGTTTATGCAAGATAGTAATGCAATAATCGCCGAGAGTGGGGCAGTGATTAGAAGGTGAGAAAGGCGGGGCAGGTTGATTTTCTGGGAGGTCTGAAATGTCGCGCTAGAGAGAAAACCAGAGGCGCTAGCAAAGACATCTTCGAGATATAGATGCGTGACATCTTGCATACAACTGAGTGTGGTTAGGAACTCTGCCATGTTTTGCTGAAACAGAGGAGAAATGGTGTTTAGACGGAGCGTCGTCAAGCCAGTCAACTTGAGCGAATACCACGGCACTGGACAATTCGTGAGCTCGACTGTCCGTAGGGCTGGAGTGTCTCCACCAAATGGTACTGACGCCGAGTACCAGCCGCCATAACGTTCGAGCGAGCATACCATTACTAAGCTTTGCAGGCGAGGAGCCCCCGAGGAAAGTTTGGAAAGTTTGGAAAGTTTGGAAAGAAGAGGGTGGCTACTGATCGAAAAGTGAAGGTGAAGTTCTTGGATGCGTTCTAAATGATTCATCACCTGCTCCACAAAGCACATCGCCCAAGGCTTCGTGTCCTGACTGTGCAGATGCACCTTTACTTTTAATGGTGCCTGCCTGGATCTGGCCAACAACTCCTCCGTCCAGGGTTGTGACGTTATGAAAAGGTAAGTCCAGAGAACTGGGCAATTCAGAGCAACATTGCGCCACTGGCTGCTAACGTAGGAAACATTGACCCAGCTAGGCGCAGCCGGAGTGGGACAACCAGTATCCTCCCCGTGGTAGGTAGAAGCACAATGGATGAATATGACTTCAAGAATTTCGGCGGGAAGGCGATAAACGGAGCGCGGGAGAGTTGATTCGATGTGGAGGTTAGATACTTGCTTGATGATCTCTTCATCCATCCGCAGTACGGCTACTTGTGGCCCCACGTCGTTAGATGGTTCCGAACCGTTGGCTATAGAGTTTCGCTATTGCTAGGTGGGATTCGCGAAGATTGGAGTAGGATCAATCTTCGTGTCATGGTAATCACTTGATGGCTTACGGTGCTCAGATACTTCTCGTTATCGTAAACTGGCTGCCAGCGGTTGCTGGTGTTACTAGCAGAATGACGATCAAACGCCAAGGCGCCAGCGGAGGAAGTTACAAATTGAGCTTGTTTGTACAGCATGACTCATTGTATGGTACGGCTCTCTCATTGATCACTGCCACTGAGTGACAGATTTCCTTGGAGCGGTTTGCTTTCATTGAACCACAGGTGCAATACCATACCGTTGCATGTAGCAGGTAAGTAGGTCTCCGGCAGTTCGTGAAGGACTTACACAGTCCATATGGGTACATCGCCAACAGGTTCATACTATTCCCATTTAAGCAGTCACAACCTTTGTGCCGACCCGAGTAAGAGAACAAGTCGACCGAATCTCTCTCACTTATATTCCCAGTCAGTCGATCCAAGAAGTTGCCGTTTCAAATTTACAACCGTGCGCTTCGTGGGGAAAACTCAACATCGAAAATTCGAAATGGACTCGGGAAGTGGACAGGGAACCTGTGCTCCGTCAGAGAGCAACGACACGACTGTCTCTCGGCTTGTAGGACAGGACCACGTCCCCTGGTATGGCAAACACAACCTTCGACTCTTATATTTCATGATGGCACCGACCTGTCTTGGAGTGGAGATGACCAGTGGGCAAGTGTTTATCTTACGACGCATGTCCAATTGCATCTTGCTGACGTGAAGAAAGTTTTGACGCGTCCATGGTAAATGGTCTCCAAGCGGTGTCCTCGTGGCTTGAATGTAAGGTGGTCGGCTCATCGATATCTAAAGGGTTTGACTCGAATGACAGATTACGGCCATCCTCGCTCCGCCTCGTTGGGTCTCATGGTTGCCATGTATCCTCTGGGTTCTGTTGCTGCTCTCCCGTTTGTTCCTTTCGTTGTCGATAACATTGGAAGACGATATTCGATATTGTTCGGGGCGATAATATCTGCATTTGCCGCCATTCTTCAAGGGTCTGCATTGAATTGTAAGTGATCAATATCTTTCGGGACTCCAGGACACCTTTCATATTCAGCGTGCTAGTCACAATGTTTATTGTCGCTCGTTTTAGCCTTGGGTTTGCCAGCGTCTTCTGTGTCGTTGGCGCCTCTTCCCTGGTTGGAGGTACAGTGCGAGAAAACGGAGTTGAGCATAATATTGATTTTTTTATTGTATAAAGAACTCTCGCATCCCAAGGAACGAGCGGTCATGGGCAGTCTCTTCAATAACTCTTACGACCTCGGTAACTAGTAGTGATGGTCTTGGGGGTTTAAGCTGATTTCATTTCTCCTATGTAGGTGCTGTAGCCGCTGCTGGTGTGACCCTTCAGACATTTGCCATGACCAGTAATTGGGGATGGAGAATTCCATCGCTCCTTCAAGCAGTGCCTAGTCTACTTCAACTCTCCTTCATTTGGTTGCTTCCAGAGTCTCCTCGTTGGCTCATATCAAGGGGGAGAATGGATGAGGCATATGCCATTCTTGTGAAGTATCATGCAGAGGGAGATGAACACTCGGAATTTGTCAAAGCGGAGTACACTCAGATCAAGGAGACGCTAGCAGCAGAAGTGAAGGTTACTCGGGTCAACCGGAAGGAGGCATTGTCGTCGCCAGGAATGCGAAGGAGGGCTGTTATTGCCGCTTTTCTCGGGCTTTTTGCCCAGTGGTGTGGAGTCGCATTAATTTCGTAAGCGACTTCGTTATTCCTTGGTCTGTCCACTTATCGCACCAACAGGAACTTTCTTTCCCCAATCCTAGACAGTATTGGCATTCACGACAACCGGACGAAGAATATCATTAATCTTGCCAAAGCTTCCTGGAGCTTTGTTAATGGTACACTCATTGCCCTGATAGCGCCACGATACCCCCGGCGGAGTGTATTTTTAGTGAGTAATGTGGATACTAACCACTTTTGATACCACTTCTAATATTTCTACAGGTATCTACCATCTCTCTCTTCGTTATATTTAATGCATGGACCTTATCCAGTGCTGAGTACACGTTCAGCCACAGCAAAATTTCTGCTCAAATAGTGCTTGCGTGAGCGTCCGAGTTACTTGGATAGAAGCGTCTTCCATTCTCACCATGTAGATAGCCTCATCTTTTTGTATAGTCCCGCTTACAACATAGCATTCACCGCCCTGACTTATAGTAAGTATTACGCTGCCCATGTCAACTTGAATCACTCTCTGACGCAAGATATTTGGATGTAATCAGCTTATTTGGTTGAACTTTTCCCCTTCCATGCCCGGGCACGAGGTATCACCATTTACCAGTGGTGCTTCCGTGGTGCGGCATTCCTTGGTCAGTTCGTGAATCCTATTGGGATCGATCTCGCAGGTATGTCCCGTGCGAGTTCGTCCATCTGATTCATGGCTTAATATAGCCGGCTGGCGTGACAGGTTGGAGATGGTACATTGTGTATGCCTTTCTTTCGGGCACAAACAAATAGGTACTGAAAGATGTCAGCTACTGTGTTTGGAATGGTTTCCAGGTCGTATTCGTCTACTTCATGTTCCCCGAGACGTCAGGGCGAACTCTCGAGGAACTGACGTTTCGTAAGTGTTCAAGATATCTGGACTTTTCTTTCCACTGACACCTTCATAGTATATGAGGGTGACCAGAGGCAGGAGTTACTCAGGAATTCCGAGCTCGAAGCATTGCTAGGACAGAGGGGGCAGGATACGGGTCATGCCATACAAGACAGCTGATGGGAAATTGATGTCTGGCAGGGATGTCATGTTATCTGCGTGATCGAATTCGACTGTGCTCGTTTCTAGGTGAAGATCGAGGCCTCGCAGCCTACTGCCGAGTGCCCGCCCGCTGACCGCACCCAAGCCAGGTGTGCAGCGTTCCCGAGCATTCAACATCGTCTCCGTTTCGCAATAATATATTCTTAATTACATCAGCCTTGGCGAGCCCGTCCCACTCCCTGATATATTCTAGGAATGCATCATATATCTAAACGCGTGCACCACTTGTTGCAGGTGCGCTATCGTTTGGGATTGAAGACGATGACATCATTGAATATCATCTGGTTGATCCATTTAGTATGCTTCAAAGGTGCTATAGCTAACAACAGGAACGCCGAAGTGTCAGTCCGTCTCTCTGTTCTATTATAATGGCAAGCTAACTGAGGATCGACTGTGAGCCGACACGTTGATCGGACTCCTATGGTATCAATAAAATCTGACTAGGTGTACGCGAGTGTTTGCCAAGAGCGGCAGCAAGCGTCTTGGTAGCATCCGAGTTGACATCGACACAACTCCCAATCCTTCTTTCTTGGTCTGAGATTATGTTAGAATGTGTGATTTCGAAAGTCTGGGCTCGTCGAGCCATCTCAGGGAAGTAATACTAAGTACCGTCGACATCAAGGTGCTGCATCGACATGACATCGACAAAGATCACTAAAATCGCCAATGTGTGACGAGCCTACGTTCAAGCCATGTGACGGTACCTATTACCACTGCAGCACAAAGCACAAAGCATTGGCACTATCCGCCTGGCTTGTCGATGTCGAAAAGGGTGCTTCCCAGCGCTCCCGAACCGTGATGCCAAATACAGCACGGACTGGCGCTCTCAGGCTATAAGCCAGGTGCATGAATGTTCTCACCGCCCTCTCACGGTGAACCGTTTGTCATCATGATTGCGACTCTATGGATCGATCTCTAGGTTTCCACGGAGTAACACAAACGTACCACGTCCCAGAGGTTAGCATATCGCTCCCGGTTCCTGAAAAGGACTTAACCCTGGGCCTGAGCACTGACGTACAACATATTTGGACTATCTCCATTAAGAAGACCCAGTGCTAGTCCTTCTCTCAGCTGAAGCAACGATTGAGCCTCTCCCACTGCATTACCTGCGAGTCAAGTTGGATTGGTATTCAGAACAAATCACATCCAATTCACATCGTTATCGACATGGACATGGACTCGCGAGATGGAAGTCGTGCTCCACCACAAAGCAACAACTCGATCGTCTCTCGGCTTGCGGAGCAGGATAAAGTTCCCTGGTACAGCAAACCGAACCTTCGACTCTTATACTTCTTGATGGTTCCGACCTGTCTCGCAGCGGAAATGATGAGTGGGCAAGTACTTCCCCCCTGACGCATGCTCGATGACAAATTCTAATTTTGACGTACGCAAAGTTTTGATTCCTCGATGATCAATGGTTTACAGGCCGTACCATCATGGGTTGAATGTAAAGCGGCCACCTCGTTGGTCCAGGATTATTGACATCATCAATGATAGATTTTGGTCATCCTCGTTCTGCCTCATTGGGTCTCGTGGCTGCCATGCATTCTATGGGTTTTATGGCTGCTCTTCCGTTTGTCCCGTTTGTTGTCGATGAAATGGGAAGACGATATTCGATATTCCTCGGAGCCATGATCTCAATAGCTGGAGGCATTCTTCAAGGTCTTGCAATGAATTGTAAGTCATGGAGACAATTTCATTTCAGAGTCAAGTTCTTATTCTCGTCTCAATGACAATAGTCGTGATGTTTGTTGTCGCTCGTTTTATCCTCGGATTTGCCACCGCCTTTTGTGTCGTAGCTGCCTCTTCTTTGATGGGAGGTACGGCAAATCGAATCTAACCCTCATATTGGTTATTAAGCTACATGAAGAACTCTCACATCCCAAGGAACGAGCAATCATGGGCGGCCTCTTCAGCGCCTCCCGGGACATCGGTAGGTTGAAGTGGTAATTATCTATGGGTAGATCTTGGAGCTGAATCCTCTTGGCAGGCGCTGTTGCTGTTGCTGTGGTGATTCTCTGGACATTCTCCATGACGAGTAATTGGGGATGGAGAATCCCGTCATTGCTTCAAGTTGCTCCTGGTCTCCTTCAAGTCTCCTTCATCAGGTTCCTCCCAGAATCTCCTCGCTGGCTCGTATCAAGGGGGAAAGGGAACGAAGCATACGCTGTTCTCGTGAAGTATCATGCGGAAGGAGATGAAAACTCGGAATTCGCCAAGGCAGAATATACTCAGATTGAGGAGACCCTCGAAGCAGAACTGAAGATTGCCCAGATAAGCCGTATAGAGGTATTGTCAACGCCGGGAATGCGAAAACGGATCCTTATTGCAGCTTCCCTCGGTTTTGCCCCATGGTCTGGGATTGCATTGATTGTGTAGGCCCTACTTTGACTGCCGCTCGTTGGCTTATCTAGTTATCACACCAACAGATACTTCCTTTCGCCAATCTTAGACAGTATTGGCATTCACGATAACCGGACAAAGAACATCGTCAACCTTGCCAAAACATCTTGGGGACTCGTTAATGGTACACTCCTTGCGTTAGTAGTACCTCGATACCCTAGACGGAGCATGTTTCTAGTACGTGATATAGTCGTTGGCCGCTTTGGTGCCTGATGATCCCCCTCTAACACTCTTGTAGCTGTGTACTATATCTCTCTTCGTTGTATTCACCGCGTGGACTATTGCTAGTGCTGAGTATTCGTTCAGTCAGAGCAAGACTTCTGCTCAAGCAGTGCTTGCGTGAGTACCCAAGTCACTGAAAACAATACTTTCGATTCTCACCATGCATATAGTCTCATTTTCCTGTATAGTCCAGCATATAACATTGGATTTAACGTCTTGGCTTACAGTAAGCATTATGCTGTTTGTGTCAGCTTGTACCGCTTTTTGACATAACACGCTCGGATCTAACTGATAGCTTACTTGATTGAACTGTTCCCATTCCACGTCCGAGCCACAGGTATCACCTTCTCCCAGTGGTGCCATCGTGGTGCAGCATTCCTCGGACAGTTCGCGAATCCTATTGGGATGGATCTCGCAGGTGTGTTCATATCTATCCGACTTACAGCTTGATAACGCCGATGGGACACGACAGGTTGGAGATGGTACATCGTGTAAGCCTACTTGTCTGTGGGGACGATAATTCACAGATACTAAAAGACAATAGCTACTGTATCTGGGATGCTTTCCAAGTCGTATTTGTCTACTTCATGTTCCCCGAGACATCAGGGAGGACTCTCGAGGAACTGGCGTTCTGTAAGTGCCGATATCCGGATCTTTACTTTCACTGATGCATTCATAGTATACGAGAGTGATCAGAGGCAGGAGCCACTCAGAAATTCCGAGCTCGAGGCATTGCTAGAGCATAGGGACGCAGATGCGCATGACATTATAGAGGATCATTGAGGAATACAGAATGTTCGTTGTGGTATCGTTTGCCCTACGTATGACCATGGCTTTCACTCGTCCCTATAGGTAAAGAACCGTCATGCCGACGGCCGTGTGCAACTAAGGCAAGGTTAGTGTTTTTAGATGTCATCGTAAGTGCTTAGACTCGGTCTACGGGCCCGGTCATTCTTTGGTGAGTGCATGATGGCGGTTCATCAAGACACCCTCGCAGGTGGTGAGCTGGCAGTTTTTATGTAGGAAACACAAACGCTGGCTAGGCCAGTGTGGAGCGAAACCTAGTCGCTGTTGGGACTACACCCACGCCGGATGTCAGGAGTCTACAATTTGACGTCAGACCACTTTGCCTACCTGCATAGTATTCCCTGTCACTCAGTGCATGAGCCGCATTGTATTCTTCTCGATCAACTTCGCGCAGACCCAGGCGCGCTGACGCCCAAGTGCAACCATATTGGCCCGCCGGGTACTAATCTCTCACGAGTTTCATGGCTTGCCAGCCCCTTTACTTCTGTGATCCGACTCACCAGGCCCTACGGCTAGCTTCGGATCAAACACTCCGTGCACACATGACCCATTGACTGCCCACGATATAATCAGCGTGTTTCACCATTGGCTCTGTGTAGCCTCCAACCCTAGCTCGCCTGGAAGGCCTCAAGTCCTATTGAGAAACCATCACCTTAGTCTTGGTGGAACGGATAAGAGTTCGGACAATGATGGGATTGGAATATTCTTCTCGCATAGCATGCTAGGTTCGTTCGCCCTCTCCGCCAGGAAACTACTATACGAGAGAGGCCTTTGCGTAGCAATGCACGACACAGCAGAGAGCGTGAGCTTTGCCGGCGAACACCGTCGGCACGTTCGGCACGATTGCGGTCACATGCCCCGATCAACAAACGTGGCGGCGGACTCCCATCAAGCCCATGAGCGTTCTCACTGCCCTCTCACGGGATGATTGGTTCGTGGTATCGGTTGTCATCACGATTGTTAAAACACGACTTTCCGACTTGGATTGATCTCTGGGACCACATTCCAAAGGATTGCACCGTCGTATGCAGCAGGTTCGCTCTCCCGTGGTTCCTGAAGGACGTAACCCTGAGCACTGTGACGTGCGACACATGGCCAGCAGATTTGAACTATCTCCATTAAGAAGACCCAGTGCTAGTCCTTCTCTTAGCTGGAGCCACGATCGAGCCCTCCCACTGCATTACCTGCAAGTCGAGTTACGGTTCATAACAATACACGTCCAATTCACATCGTTATCTTTATCGACATGGACCCGCGGACTCGTCGTAGGGATAGAAGTTGTGCTCCACCACAAAGCAACGACTCCATCGTCTCTCGGCTTGCGGAGCAGGATAAAGTCCCCTGGCACAGCAAACCGAACCTTCGACTCTTATACTTCTTGATGGCTCCGACCTGTTTCGCAGCGGAAATGATGAGTGGGCAAGTACTTCCCCCCTGACGCCTGCTCGATGACTTTGACGTACGCAAAGTTTTGATTCCTCGATGATCAATGGTTTACAAGCTGTACCATCATGGGTTGAATGTAAGCGGTCGCCTTATTGGTGCAGGATTATTGACATCGTATCAATGATAGATTTTGATCATCCTCGTTCCGCCTCATTGGGTGTCATGGCTGCCATGTATTCTCTGGGTTTGGTTGCTGCTCTTCCGTTTGTCCCCTTCGTTGTCGATGAAATGGGAAGACGATATTCGATATTTCTCGGAGCCATGATCTCAATAGCTGGAGGCGTTCTTCAAGGTTCCGCAATGAATTGTAAGCCATTGAGACAGTTTCATTTCAGAGTCAAGTTCACATTTTTTTCTCATAATAGTCGCGATGTTTGTTGTCGCTCGTTTTATCCTCGGATTTGCCACCGCCTTTTGTGTCGTAGCGGCCTCTTCTTTGATGGGAGGTACGGCAAATTGAATCTAACCCTCATATTGATCATTAAGCTATGGAAGAGCTCTCACATCCCAAGGAACGAGCAATCATGGGCGGCCTCTTCAGCACCTCCTGGGACATCGGTAAATTGAAGTGGTAATTATCTCTGGAGTGGATCTTTGAGCTGAATCCTCTCAGGCGCTGTTGCTGTTGCTGCGGTGACTCTCGGGACATTCTCCATGACGAGCAATTGGGGATGGAGAATCCCGTCGTTGCTTCAAGTCGCCCCTGGTCTCCTTCAAGTCTCCTTCATATGGTTCCTGCCAGAATCTCCTCGCTGGCTCGTATCAAGGGGAAGAGGGAACGAAGCGTACGCCGTTCTCGTGAAGTTTCATGCGGAAGGAGATGAAAACTCGGAATTCGCCAAGGCAGAATATACTCAGATTAAGGAGACCCTCGAAGCAGAACTGAAGATTTCCCGGACAAATCGTATGGAGGCATTGTCAACGCCGGGAATGCGAAAGCGGGTCCTTATTGGAGCTTCCCTCGGGGTGTTTGTCCCGTGGTCCGGGATTGGATTAATTGTGTAGGCCCTACCTCAGACTGTCGCTCGTTGGCTTATCTAGTTATTACACCAACAGATACTTCCTTTCGCCAATCTTAGACAGTATTGGCATTCACGATAACCGGACAAAGAACATCGTCAACCTTGCCAAAACATCTTGGGGACTCGTTAATGGTGCACTCCTTGCGTTAATAGTGCCTCGATACCCTAGACGGAGGATGTTTTTAGTAAGTGATATAGTCGTTGGCTGCTATGATGCCTGATCTTCCTCTTCTAACATTTTTGTAGCTGTGCACTATATCTCTCTTCGTTGTATTTACCGCGTGGACTATTGCTAGTGCTGAGTATTCATTCAGTCAGAGCAAGACGTCTGCTCAAGCAGTGCTTGCGTGAGTTACTCGAGTCGCTGAAAACAATCATTTTGATCCTCACCGCGCATATAGTCTCATTTTTCTCTATAGTCCGGCATATAATATTGGGTTAAGCGTCTTGGTTAACAGTAAGCATCATTTGTTTGTGCCATCTTGTATCACTTTTTGACGCAACACGCTCGGATCCAACTGATAGCTTACTTGATTGAACTGTTCCCATTCCACGTCCGAGCCACAGGTATCACTGTTTACCAGTGGTGTTACCGTGGTGCAGGATTTCTTGGACAATTAGCGAATCCTATTGGGATGGATCTCGCAGGTATGTACATCTTATTATCTATCCGACTTGCAGCTTGATAACGCCGGTGGGACACGACAGGTTGGAGATGGTACATCGTGTAAGCCTGTCTGTCTGTGGGGACAAGAACTCACAGATACTAAAAGCCAATAGCTACTGTGTCTGGGATGCTTTCGCAGTCATATTTGTCTACTTCATGTTCCCCGAGACATCAGGGAGGACTCTCGAGGAACTGGCGTTCTGTAAGTGCTGATATTCGAATCTTTACTTTCACTGATGCATTCATAGTATACGAGAGTGATCAGAGGCAGGAGCCACTCAGAAATTCCGAGCTCGAGGCATTGCTAGAACATAGGGACACAGATGCGCATGACATTATGGAAGATAGTTAGGAATACAGAATGTTTGTTGTGGTATCGTTTTCCCTACGAATGAACACGACCGTGGCTATCGCTCGAGCTTATTGTGTTCTTGCGTCATGCCGACAGCCGCGTGTTGCGTCGCACAAAGTTGTCCGGCTCATCTTTACATTGCCCCGCACAATGCCCCGAACGCCCCACCTTTGTTATGCGTTTGACGAAATGACCAGAAATTTCGCGCCGGTCATCTCGTGTGAAAACAACAGTAACGATAAGCCCATATTGTCGTAGTTCTCTCTGTCGGAGACGTGATGAATGCCATGGAACGTGCGACATGCACGAGCACGGGTGGTGGGTTCACGGTGGATGTTGCTTACATCGAAGACGTTGGCACTTTGTGAGGTGATCCCGAATCAACAAGTCTGCATTACAAACTTTGGTAGTTCTGTAGTCCGGCTAGTGCTTGTGAGAGATCCGAGTCTTGGGTGAATGGCAACTGAAATTAGTCCGAAAAGTGACTGGGTACAGAAGCCCGACTACTCACTACAGCTTATACGACAAAGAGTAACACGTCATCGACGCGACAATCCCGGCGGGACCGGGCGCTCAGATCATCAATCTCTTCAAGGTCTTTGTGACAGCTTATCCTCGCGCGCACTATGGGACCATCACCATGCGCCCACCTTGTCGTACGTGTGACTGACACTTTCTTTGATAGTATGGGTGAGGATAAGTAGGGACGATTGAGATCCCACCAGCACGAATAGTGCGTACTCCCCAAATTCGAGAAGAGAAACCGAGCACGCTCATCTGAAGGGGATAACATTAGCGTGTGCGATGGTCAAGGAATAAGCAGGGCACGATTGCGGTTTACCTACCTCATGGTGCACGCAGATGAGCGCGGTAGCAAGCCTTGTCTTGCACGCACGCGACTGTTGTGGCTGTCCGCGGGGTCCAGTGTAAATACCCGTCAATACAAGTGGCCGTTTTGCTGATGCTCTGGCCAGCTGCTACGGGCTACGGGATTGTTTGTCCAATGGATACGAAGGCTATCCCAACAGAGACACGCTGCATTTGTCTATCTAAACCAGAACCCTTCCACTTCCCCGCGAGTCAAGCCACGTTCAAGGAAAAGGTCGACATTCTTACATCGCTCTCGAAATGGACTCGTGGAGTGGTGGGGATGGAAGTCGTGCTCAATCAACGGGCAGGCATGCGATCGTCTCTCGGCTTGCAGAACAAGACAGAATTCCGTGGTACAGCAAACCTAACCTTCGACGCTTGTATTTCTTGATGCTTCCGACCTGTCTCGCAACGGAGGTGATGAGTGGGCAAGTGTTTTCCTCGTGACGTATGTCCAATTATAGATTCCTGACATGCCTCATGCCTACAGCTTTGGCTCGTCCGTGATAACCGGCTTACAAGCTGTACCATCATGGATTGAATGTGAGGCGGTCACCACACGGATGTAAAAATTATTGACATGCAGTTAGATTATGATCATCCTCGGTCCTCCTCATTGGGTCTCATGATTGCCATGGACTCGCTGGGTTCTCTTGCTGCTCTTCCGTTTGTCCCCTTCATTGTTGATAAGATGGGACGACGAGATTCGATATTTCTCGGAACAGTGATCTCAATAGCTGGAGGTATTCTTCAAGGTTCCGCAATGAGTTGTAAGCGATTGATATTTTTCAACTCAGAGACACCCCCTCACTTGGAAAACAATAGTCTTGATGTTTGTTGTTGCTCGTTTTATCTTCGGATTTGCCAAAGTCATCTGCATCATAGCTGCCTCTTCTTTGATTGGAGGTACGGCAGATGAATGTGATCCTCATACTTATTACTGAGCTATGTCAAGAACTCTCACATCCCAAGGAACGAGCAATCATGGGTGGCCTTCTTGATACCTCATGGGACCTCGGTAAACTGAATTAGTAATTGTTTGCGGGGCAAATTTTCGAGCTGATTCCTTTCAGGTGCTATAGCTGCTGCTGCGGTGACCCTTCAAACGTTTGCTATGACCAGTGATTGGGGATGGAGAATCCCGTCGTTCCTTCAAGTAGTCCCTGGTCTCCTTCAAATATCCTTTATCCGGTTCCTCCCAGAATCTCCTCGTTGGCTCATATCAAGGGGGAGAGGGAACGAAGCATACGCCATTATTATAGAGTATCATGCAGAAGGAAACGAGGACTCGGAATTCGCCAAGGCGGAATATACCCAGATCGAGGAGACGCTCGAAGCAGAACTGAAGACTGCACAGACAAACCAGAAGGGGATATTGTCAACACCGGGATTGCGAAGGCGGGTCATCATCGCAATCTCCCTCGCGCTGTTTGCTTCATGGTGTGGAGTGGACATAATTGTGTAAGCCCTACCTTCGATTGCCGCTTACTGGATTGTCTACTCACCCTGCCGACAGATTCCTTCTTTCGCCAATCTTAGACAGCATTGGCATTCATGATAACCGGACAAAGAACGTTGTCAACCTGGCCAAAACGTTTTGGGGCCTCGTTAACAGTACATTCTTGGCGTTGATGGTGCCTCGGTACCCTCGACGGAGGATGTTTTTAGTAAGTAATACAGTCATCAACCACGTCTGATCCCTGATTCCCCTCCTGTAATGTCATCTCTGTAGGCATGTACTGTCTCTGTCTTTGTTGTATTTACTGCATGGACTATCGCTAGTGCAGAGTATTCGTTCAGTCAAAGCAAGACTTCCGCTCAAGTAGTGCTTGCGTGAGTGTCCAAGCTAGTGAAAGCAGTGTTCCTCGTTCTCACACATAGATAGTCTCATATTCTTATATAGTCCGGCTTACAACATGGGATTTAGCGTCCTGACTTACCGTAAGTATTGTGCTAACCATGCCAATTGCACTCTTTTTGACGCGATGCGTTCGGATCGAAACAGCTTACTTGGTTGAACTTTTTCCTTTCCACGTCCGAGCGAGGGGTATCACTGTCTATCAGTGGTGTTACCGTGGTGCGGGATTCCTTGGTCAGTTCGCGAATCCTATTGGGATGGATCTCGCAGGTACGCCCATCCGTTCTTATCTATCCGACTTGTAGCTTAATAAACCCGGTGGAAACGACAGGTTGGAGATGGTACATAATGTAAGCCTCATAGTATTGAGCACGCAAACGGACAGGTTCTGAAAGACACTAGCTACTGTGTTTGGAATGCTTTCCAGGTCGTGTTCGTCTATCTCATGTTTCCTGAGACGTCAGGGCGGACTCTCGAGGAACTGTCCTTTTGTAAGTGCTGATATTCAGACTTTTCACTCCACTTTTGACGCGGCCCCAAAGTGTATGAGAGTGATGAGAGGCTGGAGTTGCTCGAGAATTCCGAGCTCGAGGCATTGCTGGAACATAGGGAGGCAGATGCCCGCGATGCTATACAGGACAGCTGATGAGAAATAGATCGTGTCCGGCAGGGATGTCATGGTATCTTCGTGATTGAATTGACGATCCTGCGTATGACAATTGCGGCTGCTTTCTTGTCGCTATAGGTAGTGAGTGGGTCCTCAAAGCCTATTGCGTTCCTCAAGTCATACCGTGCAGCCGTGTGCTGTGTCGTACAAGGTTATCCGGTTCATGCCCGAAGCTGCTCCTGTCTGTCGCCGAGGGTGCATCCTCGTTGTATTCCACACTCTACATGCACAAAAGAGGCGGCGTCGAGGATGCGTCGTCTGGCTCCTTCCTCCGACATGTGGGAATTTGACTCAAAGTTCTTCTTCATCTGGGGGGTTCACCCCTTGAATTGACCTCGTGTTCACAGAGCGATTTTGGTTCATATTCCAAAGCGAAACCAAATTACATACGTACAACATTGGTGGGACGGTGTCCCACGGACTGCATTTCAGATCAACTGAGCATCAGAGGAGACGGTTTCTCATACTACGCAAACATTAGACAGGTTGGCCGCTGCATTGAGTTGCGATTTGCGTTATGATGTCGCTCGCCAATCTCGTGTCACGGTGTCACGTGACGACAACGCGGTCTTATTTTTAGGTCAGTTCAGACCGGTCACCGCAAGGCTTCATCACTTGCCATGTCCATGAAAGACACCATCCAGGATGCCCTCGATGATGTACGCGTCCTGATTATCTTCTCGCAATGAAACAGCACGCTGAGCGCACCTTACCAGATCATCTCTCCAAGCTCGTCGTCCAATCGTCGATCACGGGCGCTTGCTGTACTGGAGCAGCAACTCGCACTGGCGTGTGCACCCGATGTTGAAGATGACACAATGCGTCACTTTCTAGAACTCCAGGATACTTTTGAGTGCAACGGTAAGAGACACGCATTCGTGGTCAATGACCATCCGTTGAAGATGATCGCTCAGTTCCATCCAGGACGTTTTGTTGGTTACAATTGGCGGCGTCGCACGTAGAGGCATTGGCTGGGAAGGCCTCCAGCGACAGTACGTCGATTCCATACGTGATTGGTTCCCGATCACTGACCTAGAGGTGTAGAAGAGCGGGAGACGGAACTCAACATGATTTGCTCCCAATTGTACCAACTGTTGTCGGCGATACAGGGGATCGCCTTACATCACACGGCCAGCAAAATATACCTTGGTCGCCGATATCCCTTGGAGGTGCGGTACCATGATCGATGTTTGATCTTGTGCTGAGCCGCGTTGTAGATTCTGGTAACGCTTCTGACGACGTCGCGACATACACCCATGATCACGCCGTCATCTGTTAGTAGCTCAATTGCAGAGCTACCGTCAGACAAGACACCCTCTATCGCTCACCTTTCCTCTGCTATCCTGGACACCTTGCTTTGCGTGCTCGTCGACTCGTCAGCTGCATTACGCATATTTGAAAACGTCAACGGGGTGCAGGCTGTTGTCAAGCTGTTGAAGAGAGCAGGAACCCCACGGGAAGTGAGGTGGGCCATCGAATTAAACAGTTACAAACCGATGTTGACACCACTTCCAGGATGAAGTGTCTTGAATTCCTGTACTTTTATTTGATGGACGAGACCACGCAGGACGTGAGTGGTGCGCCGTCACTAGGATCGCAATCGACCCCAAGTACGCCGGTGACGACACAAGTGCACTCGTTGCGGCTGGGGGGACCAAGGATATTTCCGCGGCCGGCGTCTGGTACATCACACTTATCGTTTGGTTTATCTAGTTCGTCATCATCGTCAAGATCTGCCTTTTCTGTGGGGACAAACTCGAGCCAGAGTAGTGTCCGAATGCCATCCCCTGTGAAAAAGTCGTACTCGAGCCCTGTAATTGTGTCAGACCCCCATACGCCGCCGAATTCGCCACCCCCTATCGGCGACGGGGGAAAACGGACAAGGGCGATCTCGACGCGCCCAATGATGATGCTCCGAAGAGATGTCGATTATGAACCGCAGAGTCCGAAGAAGGCGCACGGGTCGCGGGTGTATGTGTCGGAGGACTTTTCGACGGTACGCCGGGATGAGATTGTACGGACTACGGAGGAGAAGAAGGAGATTCTTGGCACGCTGCTGGGCAACGTGGATGCGCTTGTAGAGGGTGTGCGCAAGGCGGGTATTTGGGGACTGACGTAGATGACGTCAAAAGGGGTAATTCGGATTTTGCCGACTCGGTTCCGTAACGAGTAGTAGGACTCGTACGAGGCGCGATCGACCAATCGGATCGCTTTACAGGCCGAGTCGCTTAGTCATCCGCTTATTGACTTGTCTCACTCAGCCAAGCATGACTTTGCACAGCATTTGATTCTACTATGAAACTGGCCAGGTCCGTGACGACTCCTCTTTGCCATCCCCCCTCATGAAGTCCTACAGGTCCGCCTCCGCCGCAACAGCCCTCATCGGCGCCGTGTCCAACATCGCCCTCGCTGCGTATCTATGGAGCGTCTGGCGATCCCTCGCTTGGGAGCCTGGAAGCGAATGGGAGGGTTCCCGCTTCTCCCTCTCTAGAGACGGCGCAAAGCTTATCTGCGCTCTCTTTTCTACCTACTTTGCGACTGCCTCTGCCATATGCGTATTCGGCCTCGCCGGTATCATCAAGGTATTCTGGCTCTTCTCTCCCACTCGGTCTTCTGACACGCTCTCTAGGGCATACCCTCCTTTGTCCGCATCTACCGCAACTATGTCATCGGCGACTTTGCTTTTTGCACAATCTTTGCCGTATTGGCATCTTCTGCTGCTGTAGACCCCGCTGCACGCGCTCAAGTCTGCGAACAAGTTTCAAGACAGCCCGACCTTCTCAGGGATGTCATCGACCTCGGCCTCACCCTCGAGAACTGCGAGCAGTGGTTTGAACGTGGTCTCATGGCATTCATGGCTGTGTTCCTACTTCGCACTGTTATCCGCGTGTGTACCCTCTCATGCGTCCACTGTCATCCGTACTCATCACCGTGTCTAGATATATTTCATCTTTTCCCTCTCCCGTTTCTACGCACGTCTCGCATCGGGTCACCGCTGCGATTCATCGTGTATGCATAACGATGACAACTTCACACCTCTCGAGCGCATATATCTCCTTCCGCAGCCACCCATCGATCACAATGACAAGCGTGCATTCGCCAGCGAGGCATCCTTGCAGTCACCCATCTACGCACCCGTGCCGTTGGGACAGGTCTCACCACAGATGGCTCATCAACTGCGGGCGACAGCGACGGAAGCTTGGATAAGCCGAGTCCCGCCGCCGCATCATGCACCGACTCGCGTGCCCTCGTATGACAGTGATTTTGAAGATACTCAGTACGACCTCCGGTCTCCACCCTCCGTTGGACCTATTCATCTCAAAAATGAAAGTTATTGATAAGCCCCGTTATCACTTCTCCGTCGGGTTTTGTTCGGGTCAAGGGTATGGCACAGCGTTCTTATTTTCACCAGAACCAGCCAATCGTTTTTTCAAGTCGTCACGAGCACACATACGCTTTCATTGTACGCTAATCACGATCTCTCCTCATTTTTCATATTTTTGTATTTACAGTACATCTGATATAAACTTCCACTGCCGGTTCGGGTTCTCGATGAGGAGTTGCCTGCCCTAAGCCCACATGACTCCGCACTGGCATGGTGTGCGGTGACCTTGGTCAGGTACGTATGTAAGATGAACGCCACTTGTACCACTGCGGATCGGCGCATCCCCAGGCTGACGCATGCGCAATCCTAGAGTCTTCAACACAATGTTGCTCAGTTGGTCTGCCGGATTGCACGCGTAGCGTTGGCGTCAAAGCCAGGGTATCTGCCGAGTGCCACTAGTGACAGAGACTCGGAGGAGCTGACGTTTCGAATGTCTAAGCGGTGAAGCTTTGAAGCTGTGCGGCTAATGTGGCGTCACGCGTTTCTCCAACGAGCTTTTGGCGTTTTGGGGGTCCTCTGCCAACTTCTGGTCCATCTCTTGGACCTTGTATGGATGCACGACGGCACATACGGCGTGCAGCTCGGTTTGAACTTTGTACAGTCACGACTCTTGTGTCGTCCGGGCCGACGCGTCCGTGCCGATACTGTCTGCGTAAGCCAACCTGCGTGTAACCCGTACGGTGATGTACATACATACGTGGGTCCGAATCGTACGTCAACGCCACACCGTCCGACACCGGATTCCGATTCCGACGCAGACACTGGTACGGGTCAACAGATGAGTGTCCTGTCATATGTGTCATGCCTTGGCGCCGTTTTATAAGGTGTGGAACGAGGAAACCACAGATAATCGAGCTGAAGACGAAGTCGACTATTATTAGAACCGACCCGAGGAATGGAAGTATGGTTTTGGGGCATAAGCGGGAATGGGGTTTACTCGGCTTCGTTTCTCTTGGCAGGAGGCGGAGCGCACGGACAATGTGGGAAAGGCGATCGCGAAAGTGTCACGATGTCGGACGACGAGAGTAGTGTCATCCATTGACAGTTTGAATGACATGACACCGCGCAGCCCCAGCACCCGATTCCAGCGTGGTGTGCGACGAGCCGGGTTGGCTTCTTTTCCCCGATTGATGAGATAGAGTGACAGGCCCCGAGATCATGGAACATGTGATCCTGGTACATATCTGAAACCCACGCCAGAGTCGGAAGTAAGTAAATTCAAATGATGGTCGCATAAGGCCGGACGAACGGCGAGAGAGGGAATGTGCGAATGCGCTCGCTGGTGATACAATACCTAGGAGTTGGGATCTTGGGATGTAGATGTGCGAACGCTCGTGCGCAAGTTGATGGCCTTTGTCAAGGAGGGAGAGGGACAGTGGCGAAGACCGGGTCTCATTGAGACAACGACAGCGAGATGGTCAAAATAGTCTTCAACTGGCCAGGGGTCGAAGCATCATTTGATACGATGGTGCCCTTGAGCTGAAGATTAAAATCTGGAAGTCGGCCAGGGTCACAGAATTAATACAGTACTAGTCAGGGAGAACCTGCTTTTCAACGCGTCAACGCGTCAGGTACAAGGGTGCAGACCTGGATACGCACAGCACCAGGATAATTTGGCTGAACAGCTTGATCGTTCGCCACCGAAGCCAGAGAACGGAATTTTGCACCCGTTCGAGACAAAGACCACTAGGACATTTGAGTCCGATGGTACTCGATAAATGCCTGGCTCGATTGAACACAATCCGTACTTGTCAATGGCCAACGTTCGTCAACATCGTGGGCGTTCATGAGCAAGTGATCAGAAGGCGGCCATATCCATAATCTCAGCTGCGCTGTCATTTCAACATCACCTCATCGCTCTGACCACCGGACCAGAAAAACAGGAGGAGAGCCGGAGATATGGCACAGGTTCGCCCACGGTCGCCAACTGTCGACGACGCACACCACAAAAGGCCCAAAACGAGCCACACACCCGACACAGACTCGGACGTTGTCGCGCAATTCGCCACCGATCTTTTTGATGCGTCAAACATCGAGCAACTACGCACCAGCTACTCAGATAGCACGCCATTCAAACATGTCTTCGTCGACACGCTCTTTCGCGACGACCTTTTACGGGACGTCAAGGACGAATGCATTGAGCATCTCAGTTTTACGGAGAAGGAGACAGACATTTACAAGGTACGGTGTCTGTGTTTCTGTGATCGCAGTCCCCGTTCAATGCTGGCTAGGTCAATCAAACGGGTGACCTCGCCTCCCTTTCCTACCTCTCCGACGAACAACGCGCTCTCTTTCCGAGCCTCCTCACCCTTCGTGATGCCTTGTACTCCTCACGTTTCCGTGCCTTTCTTCGAGCCGTGACCGGCTGCGGTCCACTCTCTGGTACCAAGCAAGACATGTCTATCAATTCGTACACCCGTGGCTGCCATCTCCTCAACCACGACGACGTGATCGGCACGCGCAGAGTTTCTTATATCCTCTACGTGCCCCTCCCATACGACAAACCGTGGCGCAC